>JAUJPO010051128.1:0-15234 GCA_032270745.1 Tiaropsis multicirrata
TCAACTTTTTAAAAGTCAGCTGTCGGGGGACAAAATTTCTAAATTTCGGCCCCCGACATGCGGCCCCCGACAGTTATTGGGGGACAAAATTTCTAAATTTCGCCCCCCGACAAAGTCCCCCGACTGTCGGGGGCTTCGGCAGGGTCGTCTTATGGAAGGGTAAGACTTAATCATCTTTAAAGGGGTTGGTTTAGTTAGTTGGTTGGTTGAAAGAAAATGAAAAGGACATAGAATTAGATCGAGAGAGAGAACGAAAGAAAAGTTTTCACCAGTATTCAAAGTCCCAGGGAGTTAGATATAAGGCCTGAAGGGGGGGTGTCACTCAAGGTAAGTGACCTACCGGATGTGTGGCCCTTAAGGGTAGGTTTTTTGAGGTTCTGACAAAACCCTGGTCAGTAAATTTAGGAAATTTTTGCTAAAACTGGAGGTAAATGGCCAAGAAATGCACTGTAAGGGTCAGTTTTTCAGCAAATTTTGCACTGCACTGTAAGGGTCCGATTTGAAACCCCAATTTTTGTCCGAACCTACGGTAGTTTTGAGATCGAGTGCCCCTCCCCACCCCAGGATATAACTTAACCTTAGAGAGGGGGGAGGGAGATCCAGCATGGCTATAGGCCCGTTTCATGTGACGTCACATGTTTACATCGGCTCGTTACGACCCGCAAAACAGCTCGACTTTCAGAGGCAAAAAAACAACAACATTAGCTGGAGGCACGCAGTTTATGTCAATTTTCTCATGATCTAGAAGGAATTTTGAATAAAATTTTTAGTATGTTATCTAATAACTATATAAGATTCTTATACTAAAATTTCATGAAATTCTGATGAAAAGATTTTGAATAATAAAATCAAAACTGCCTTCTTCCAGCAAGCGCTTCGTGCTTCGTGCTTTCTGCCTCTGAAAAACCGTAACTATTTTGGTGCACGCGCATACAAACGCGAAAAATCAAAACATTGAAACGGGTCCATAGTATATATTATTTTGAAGTCCAGACAAGCCCAAAAATGTTCGGGCTACACAATGCAATGGGTCGTGCCCAGCGCCAGCCAGTTTCTTTAATATCAACCTTTTTTATTATTGAGCTAATTGACAAAGTCTAATTAGTTCCCTTGGCTGCGTCTAAAATTTATTTCCTTTTTTTTCTTCTGACCCTGACCTTGGCTTTTGCCCAACTGCCAAATTAAATTTATTTTATAATTTTAACCATTTCTTGCCAAAATCTGTGTCATTAAAATAAAGATATGAAATTACATAGCTACAAAAATCTTTTCTACTGTAGCTACAGTAGTGTTAGTTGTTTTTCTAACCAGCATATTTTAGGGTTCTCGATGAAGCTTTTCTTTTAGTGCCAATCGAAAATTGTCAGTGTTTTCTTCAAAAAAATCCAGAAAGAAATTGTCAGTATTTGCTTAACGAATCAATAAAGACTTGAAATTATTCTAATATAATTTCAAGAAGAACTCCTGTCAACAAACAGTAAACCAGTATAAACGAAGACACCAATATTTAACTGCCAGAAACGGGGCTACGCTTTTGTTTTTGTTTTGAAAAGAGCGTGCACAAACTTTTGCCGGTAGCCGAAATGTATCAGTCAAAAACATCTTGAACGTTCTCGGAACGTTCTGGGAACGGTATTCGACCGATCATAACAAACAAAATTTGCAAGAAGAGGGAGATATCGGTCTGGAACGGTCTGGAACGTTCTGGAACGGTCTGGAACGGTATTTATCGTTCTTTTTCTTGGACCGTTCCATAAACATTGTTATCCAAATCGCTTGTGATGACACATATGCTCGTCTGAAAGTAGTGTTTCTCAAAACTATTAACAAACGACTAATGAAAAAAAGATTTTAAAGCGTTTTCATAGTATATCATATTAATTTTCTTAACCATGCATGTGTTTTATAACAAAATATGCTTAAAAAAGATTAAAATCTATCAGCAGAAAAACAAAAGTGTTGAGGAAAAAATATTGCAAAGGAAAAATTTAGATTAAAAATAAAAAAATCTGGTCCCCCCCAGGAAAAAGACCCCTTCTTCCCCTCACCCCTTTTTCAGAATCCCCCCCCCCAGGTTTTTCATTTTTTCTTTTCCCCCCTCTTTGGCAAAAATTTTCCAAAAAAAATCCCCCCCAGCAGAAAAGGGGGGGAGGAAACTATGCGACCTAACTGCCAAAACTTTTAGCGATATTTTTAGAAATAATTTTCTTCTAACTGGGCTATTAGACGGCTTTTGAAGCAAAATCATTTATAAATTCCTTGTCTAAATTTTGACCAAAACGCAAGTTACATGCTATTACACTTTCGACCTAAGCCAGGATATTAGACTTAATTCGACCTAAACATACTTATCCATCATAAAAGTTTCGACCTAAGTACAGATCTCTGATATTAGACTTTAAATTCATGTAAGTGTTGTTACACCTTCAATATCAAATTACATATTAGACAAGTTTCGGACAAAAGCACAGATTAAATACCAAACTACTTAGCCACAGACCTATGTAATCAGACTTTAAATCAAGATTTGGATACTAAACGGCTTTCAACCCAAGCACATTTATTTCTCATCGACCTAAGCCAGGATATTAGACTTGATTCGACCTAAACACACTTATTCATCATAAAAGTTTCTACGGAAGCACAGATCTATGATATTAGACTTTAAATCCATGTAATTCTCCTAAACATATCTAGCTTCGGCCTAATTTTCCCGTACCGGAATAAAAAGTATACTATTTTTTTGTAACTTAATTTTGTCTGTATCATTTAAGGAAACGTATATACCTTGGGAGATGCACTAGATTTTTCGACGAAAACTCTTTCAAACTCTTGGTTTTCTTTAACAACCTACAAATAATTTAAGATGTAAATTAGCTCTAAACGAGATATTAGACCTGTTTTGACTATAAATATGAACTTATCTGGGGGTCAAATCCTTATTTCCAGGGGTCAAATCCTTATGTCCAGGGGTAAATATTAGAACACTTTCTCAGATCTTTATAATCAGACTTTAAACTAAAAACTTGGATACTAGACGGCTTTTGAATCATCTAAATTTTGAGCAAATATATGTTATTATCGTCCACCTCTAAGCAAAACGCACTGTCGAATATTTTTAGCAAATCCAGTTATGTCTCCAGTACAAAGCAAGAAGATTTGAATGTACAAAATGTGTAGTTATCTCACCAAAACTTCTAGAGAAGATCGAAATTAATAAGAAAGAAGAGGAAAGTGATTCAGTAAATACAGGACAAACAAGCGGAGACGCCAATGAATCTGATTTCAACAAGAGTTTATGTTATTTGGAAGAAAAAATCGAGAAATTGCTAAACAAAGACGCTAAAACAGAACCAAAACAGATTACATACGCTGATATCACCAAAGAGGAATTGAAAACACGAAACAAACATCAGGAGTTTCATAAAAGAAGAAAAATAAGAGGAACACTGGTTAAACTCCACAAAATGCAACATCATCGTGCACAATTTTGGTGAAAATAAAAATGAAACTAAAGAAGAACAACGTATTTGCGACAAAAGATTTATTGAACAAGCTGTAAAAAGAGTAATGGAATTAAACATAGACATTGTTGAATTAGAGAGAATTGGAATTCGAAGCGAAGAAATGTTCGAGAAAGAAAGATGGTTGGAGACCACTAAAGGTGACACTCAGAAATGAAGAAGAAAAGAAAAGGATGATAGCATCAGCTCAAAAACTCGCGTTTTATTTTCGAATAAGTGAAGACTTTTCGAAGAAAGAACGCGATACCATAAAGGAATGGCATAAGGAAGCTAATTGAAAAAACAGCCACGGAGAAAGAAGAATGTTGTGTGTGAAAATTGAGAGGTAGTCCTCTGAAAAGACTATATTTTAAGAAGATTTGTGCTAAGAACGAGCACGTAAAGACAAAAAAGACGACATGAGAGGTTTAGAAGGTCTTATACTATCTAAACAAAAATGTAAAAAGATTGTTTCGTAGAGGTCAATAGACATGTGAAATATACATCCATAAATAAATAAATAAAATTTTATACTTTGGTATCTCAAATTGGATGATATTACACAGGTTTCACCATAACAATATTCATCTGTAATGACACTTAAATGTATGTCTGTGTTACTTTACTTACTGGAGCTTAAAACCTATTTATTTATTATCAAACTTTCGAGCTAAAAGAGGATCTCAAAAAAATCGACCAATAATCAATCTGATATTAGCTTTTGACGCAAACACATTTTTTGTCTAAATTTCGACCCAAACGCGGATATATGTTAACTACACTTTCGACCTAAGCCACGATATTAGACTTGTTTCGACCTAAAAGCGTCCATTTTATCAAATTTTCGACCTAAGCAAAGGTCTATGTTATTAGACTTTAAATGCACATCATTATAGTTTTACCCTCAATATCAAATTGGATATTAGACCTGTTTCAACCTAGAAACATTTATCTATTATGAAACTTTTTACATAAGCGCAAAATGTATCTTAGCAGGCTTTCTACTTATAAATTCATATTTCTGCAATTAAATTTACGACCTTACCGCATTTTCTTTACTATCAAACTTTCGAGCTAAAAGAACTTGTCTGAATAGACTTCGTAATAACACTCAATATCGTGATACCTGAGTCCATAGATTACAAAAATATTTCGTCCTAAACACGTATCTGTCATTTGATTTTCAAACTTGATTGATCAAATCTAAATATGTCGATGATGTGACTTAAAACAGATCACCCTGACCTTCTTTTCGAGGAACAATGACTTATCTATACAACAATCACGAACAGAATGTATGGCACAAAAGGGAAATTCCTATCCAAGTTGTAAAACCACAGATACTTTTTAAGTGTTCTATAGGGTAGGAGTGTGGAGTTTTAACTCTGAGTTTCAGCATTGGACTTAGGACTTACCTTAAGGGAAGAAATTTTGGCGGGAATTGAATTTGGTGGATGGTCGAAAAATTTCAGAGGGAATTTAATTTGGCGGATGAAGGATATTTTTGGCTTTCCGCAAAAATTTCTTTCTTTAAAGTAGTATCTTTATAGGAGGTTAGGATTCAAAAGGTCAAAAAAGGCTGGGAATCTAACCTGGAAGTTCGAAAAATTCAAAAAAAAACAATCACTTTTCTCGCTCGAACTTTTATTTTTGAAAAATGATGAAATCCCTCAAAATGTTAATATGTTCTGATCATAATTGTAGCAATTAGTTGACGTTATGAATGCCCCGTACATCATCGCATTTAATGATTTAAACGCAGCAAAATTCGTAGATAATGTATATCGAAAATCATAGTCATGGTTGGATAATTAAAAGACAATCAAAATCCAATCAATCAATCGAGTAAGAACGGAAATTATCCTTTCAAATGTTATTGATGATAGTTAAGTCTCTTTCATCACTTTTGGACAAGCTCTGAAATCATTGAGCACTTTCAGCACAAAGAAGAAAATAGACTCGTGTAATAAGATGAATATTATGCTATCGCCGAGGCCAAAGCGTATTTCACTAAAATTAAAATTAATGGTTCTTGTATATCTTCTCATAAAAGATGATGCTTAAAGAAAAATGAGCTGGTAGTCAAAGGTGGACAAATGAGAGCAAGTTTAAGACATTTGGTAGATCCTGAAAAACGAACGGACGAAAATTCGAAAGGTTTATCCGGCATATTTTCAGCATTATCAGCCGGAAGAATATGTTTATCGAAAATCGCGCTTTATATCCCATTTTGGCCATTACTTTCTTGAATCAGCGTGCAAAATTTCATTAAAAAATATCAAGTACAGCTTGATAAACTGTTTTTCTGGTAATCTGATACTCCCCTGTTCCGGCGATTTTATAAAAGTTCCGCTGCAAAACCAAGTTTCATCTGAATTTATTAAAAATTGAATCATGCTTAATCGTGCTAAAATCGTGTTAATCGCGTAATGTTTGTATGTGAAAAAAAAAACAAAGAAAAATAAGGAAAAAATCCATAAGTCCATATATTCTTTTAAAATTCAGGCTAGGTAACATTTTGGGTATCACCATTTTGCATCATTGTGCAAAAAATCATAAAAGACTATGAGCCTATCCCGAGAAAAGCTGGTAACAGACGAACGAACGAACAAGCGAAAGAACGAACGAACGAACGAACGAGCACATGTTAATTTAAAGGACCTCCAGGGTAGATCCAAAAATATCCTTTTACTTCGTTTAATTTTTATGCGTAAAGTTGTTATAAAGAGAGTAGAGTTTTAATAGTGACTCTTACAGTGTAGGGACCTACAAAATGCTAGTGACGTTTAGCTTTGAATACGCAAACACTGCTTTGTTCCAAGAATCTCTTTTTTGGCTACACTGTGTTGTTTTAGTATAAATAAAGTCATTTCTGAAGCAAAAATATAACCCGCGTCTCTCAATCATCCTTGAAATTTGTAAAAAATATTTTTCACAAGGTAAAAGCAACCATTTATACGATGCGCGAAAAGCGATATATTTGGGAGTGCGCAAAAATTAAAGGGTGCGCGAAAGTTCATTTTTGAGGGGTGCGCGAAAATTAAAGGAATTAAGGTATGATAATATTTTCAATTTAAATGAATTTTTCAAATTACACGAGTTCGAATTAAAGTCGTTGTTTTGGACGGTTATCAAGGTAAGTTTTAAGGGACCAAAGGATCTGTTCAAATTCAGTAGTATTCGAATCTTAGAATTTCAACGGGTTCAAATAAAATTACTTAACGTTAAACATTTCTACCTAAACTCATTTATTTATATTAGACTTTCAACATGAACGTTGGTCTGTGTAATTAGACTTTGCAACTAAATCTACCTTAAGGGAACTAAATTTTGCTGGAACTAATTTTCGCGGTCGAAAAAAAAATTGAAAAATCGCATTTCGCGGGAACTAATTTTCGCGGTTTTGCTCCTTTTTAGACAAATTTATTTTATTTTCCTAGGGATTTTTCAAATATTTTGATAAAATTGGCAAAATTTGTATTTCACGGGTTCAAATTTTCACGATTTTGCCGAAAAACCGCAAAAAAAGCGAAAATTAGTTCCCTTAAGGTCATCTTTTCTGATTGATTAGACTAGACTGTCAACACTAACACTGATCTGAGTGGTTTTCGACCTAAACGAGATATTAGAGGACTTTCGACCTAAACCAATTCAAATAACTATTATTAAACCTTCAAAAAAAGTTGATCTGTGAGATTAGATTTTCGACCTAAGTCAAGATATTACATGATTTTAGATCTAAACGCATTTATCCATTATGTATTAAACATTCGGTGTATCTGTGTGATTAAAATTCTGACTATAAAACCAGATTTGTCCCCAAAGTAACATTGATTTTCAGATCCTAGCTCAACTGAAGTTGAAAATACAAAATTTCAAACTAAAAGCCTTTATGGACCTTTTAACTCTCTAAATGCTGTTTAAAGATTAAGCTCTTTCAGAAAAAGATTGTTCAGTGGAGGAGGGGATGGAGGATATAACATATCTCATAATGCTTTACCCCTGGACATTTGACCCCGGACAAGCATCATTGACCCCTTCAGAAAACAGGTTTAGCCCTCGGACAGTGCATAATTACCCCACTCACCTCTCGCCAGGACAAGGTAAAATGTAACCCATGGCAAAAATATATGAATTCAAAACCTATTCATTTAGATGAGCAAAGTTTATAACATCTTGTAAATATCTAACATAAAACTTACAGTTTTTGGTGAGACAAAGGGTTGAAGATTTTGTTTCTGAAAAACAGAAATAAAAAGTTTGTAAAAGTCTGAGGCAATTTGAAATCCGAGGAGCTGAAATATATAATGTTTGGAATGTACAAAAATTCTGACCAATCTGTTGCCCCCATTAGGATTAAAGCAAATAGATATTTCTCTAAAGGCTGACTTGAATTTTAATACATAACTTTTTATCAAGTAGCCCCACTATATTATCGCATTATAAACAAATGAAAAATTTTAGTCTAATTGAAATGTTTTCTTACCCATCTTCTCCAAGGCATGTTTTTCTTACCCACGCCATAATCATAGCTAAAAAATAAAACAACCTCTTGGTAAACTACATGTTTTTTTATAAGCATATAAAAATCCGAAAACAGGCTCAGAGATGCTTAGGTCGAGAGCTTAATAAGGCTGAAAAAATGCTTGAGGGATGCTTATATCCTAACATAAATTTCTCGAGGATGCTTACAAAAGATAGTGAATCAGGCTCAAAGTAGCTGTACTACAAAATAACTGAACTACAAAGTAAGTTATACTTTTTTCGTAGGCTCGAGGTAATGCTTAGCATATGCTTAATGTTTTCCCATATCTGAGCCTAGATATGCTTATAAGTGCAATGCTTATTTTTTTTAAACATGTACTCTCCGGTGCGGGAGGCGGAAGGGTCAAAATAAACGGGTGGGATAAAAAGTTTTCAAAGTTTAATAATCAAGATATAATTGGGCAATAGGAAGATGTACTTCTTACTAGAGCACACATAAGCTGGAATACTAATAAGAACTAAATTCAGGGGACTTTTCTTGACAACTGAAAGTATTTTCAGGAATTTGTATGTCTGCCGGGATAGAGAAAAATCGAAAAATTAACGCTGGGGGTTTATTAGTAAATGATATACACTCTGGTGTATTTAACAATTATCGTCTCCTAGTATACTATATGCGCACTGTCTGTAGTGTTAAAAATGGCGGCCAGAACCGGACAGAACTAGCATAATTGTAAAAATAAACAGAGGAATGAGGACTGAGGTCTAAAAGTGGGGTCACTTTCTCAGTACATTTGAACTGCAATAAAAATTATATTTAAATTAAATGAGAAGCATGTAGATAATTTCTTTATGTAATTATGCAAAGAACTGAAATTAAAACCACTTCATGATTTCAAACAAAATAATCCATTCATTCATGTTCGCTGACTCAAAGAGGCAAAATGTAAATAAAACATTTGATTTGCATAAATTTAATGGAATTCACGTAAAGCTTTCTATGGCCTAATACAACCAGGCCACTAAATCGTGTCATTCGGTCTATCATAAAACCTGAAGTGGCCTCCGGGCTAGCAAATTAGCAGTTTGAGAAATTTCTCGTGAGTTTAATTTCGTCAACGGATGATTCTTAAAAAGAAATAATGATTTTTTTCTTTTGACATTTCAAGCCCAACTTGGAATACAATAAACACTTCTCCGTCATTATGTGACGGATTATTTTCATATGATAGAACGATAAATAATCCAAACAATTGAAAAGAAACCAAAGTAGATTTAATTTTGCGAATGAACCAATCAAAAAAATTTCGCGTGAATTTAAGGTCAAACGATTACTTTAAGCGTACAAACTTTCGCGAGCAGAAAGTTTCACGATTTTCGCGAATTTTGGCCCTTTTCGCGAAAGTAAATGTCTTTGAAAATTCTTGAAAGGGCAACTCGCGAAAGTAAATGCTCGCGAAAAATTCTTGACAATTTTTAAAAACATATAAAACTTCGAAATCGTAACAAATGTCAAATTTCCATCATATTTTAAGCATTTAACGCATTTTTAAAGTCAAAGAACAGCAGCCGTTTTTATCAGATTCAAGGAATATTTGTCACTTTTTAGTAGATTTTCTTTTGAAAATCCACATTTTTATTCAAGGATTCGCGAAAGTTTATGCTCGCGAAAAATAATTTTTTTCCCAAATTCGCGAAAGTAAATGTCGTAAATTTCGCGATTTTTCGACCTCGCGAAAGTTTCTGCTCGCGAAAGTTTGTACGCTTAAAGTACGCAAAAAGGGCGAAAATTCGCGATTAAAGTAGATAAAGTAGGTAAAGAAAAGAAATAGAATACTTCATTCATACCGAAGTTCCGTTCCAGCCAGAATTCGTTCTTTTGCAAACAGGGCGAGGTACACCCTGTCTCCAACTATACACCTTTCCATTTTTGAATTGGCGTGCATTTGAGGGGAATCGTTGACCAAACTGAAACAACGATTATTTCACGTATAACTATTAGACAGTAGCACTTTCTAAAACACTAGCTAAAAGCCACCAGGGATCCTAAGGCTAAGGGTTTCTAAGTGTTTACTTCCAATTAGTAATTGATTGAGATGTTTCGATTTGTCGGGGTTCCAAGTAACTATTTTATCAATTGCGAATTCCACATGTAGAAAGGCGGGAAATTTGCAAAAATAGTTTTATTAGTTAGAATCATCGAGACATAATAAAGTCAATGAGAAAATAAAAAGATTCGAAAAAAGTAAAATATGGTTTTCGATTGAAATAATTACCGGCAAAGTTGATCGTTATTGGTGGCATCAATACTAAAAAAAAAATTATTAGTTAGTGGAATACCATATCGTAAACTTTACTTTAAAACTACCTAAAATGAGTAAGTATACCTAAAATGAGTATACATTTCTCTCTGAACTTGAAGATTGAACATTTCATTGCTCCGAGCTATTGCCCAAAAAGTATGGCAATGAAAGAAATCGCACTGGTCGAAATGGCGCTTTAGTTCTCAAGATATGAGGTTATCCAAATTTTTTAACTTTCTGGTGATGCAGCATTTAGGGGAATGGTCTCTGAGATCTAAAGTACTAGTGGCTTGAATTTCAAAGAACTGGAAAACTCTCAAATAGTCATATTCTAGCCACTAGGGTGGTTCAAAGTAAGTTTGATAAAAATATCCAGTGAACAGAAAAATATCATTTCAAAATAGATAAGTTTTCTTAAAAAAAACCCTATAACCTTTGAGCAAAATTATATTACCTGAATTTACTGCTTCTCTTCAACCCCTTGATTCCAAAAAATATATAACAGCCCATTCCTTGGTTTTGGTAGGAGGCATCTCTCTGAATGGCGGTTTCTTGGTTGATGACTTCGCCTAGATATTGAGAAAAAATTCCATTCCATTGGTGTTGGCATGTGTTTCGGTGGGCTTAACCCTCAGGGTAGTTAGTGAAGCATAGTCGGTGGGGTGCGTGTTTTTAGAAAACAAGTAATACTTTTATGCACCTACATGCTAATTATTCAGAGGAAGCAAATCATCCAGTTTTTTTTTTTTTGAAAATCAGACATAATACTTTTAAAATTAATCCTTTCACTAAAATGACAAAGATTACCTGCGTATTCTATAAGAAAATCTCCCTTTTGGAAGGTTTTTGTAGTTACCACTCCACATCCTGAAAAATATAATAAAAGAAATTTCATGATTTCAGCTGAATAAGTCTACCGCGAACCTTTGTAAGTAATCTTTCGTTCGAAAGATAATTGCGCCCAGTCCTCCCCACATTCAAATTTTACATCTGGATCATCTTACTTTTGTTTTTTGTCTCGATCATACAAATTTCAGGAATTCTGAAAAAATATAGACCGGAATAAATCCTGATTTTGTACATAAAAGCCATTTTACAGACATCTTGAGTCTTGCAGGATTTGTAAAAGCCTCTTCTAAATTTCAAGCCTATTTATTATTTATTTGCAAAAAGGATGAAAAGAAACAAAGAATGCAGTAAACGAGTTTTTATTATTTTATTAGCTCATTTAAGGCAAGTTTTTTGGCCTTTGTTAAAAGCAACTTAAGTATTTTTATAAGCAGAGCTTTCTCCAGTAATATTCCTGGATGATTTTTTTGAATAATCAATTTTTTAAGCAACTATTCTCTGCGCTCATGATCTCACAATCTGGACCAAAAGTTTTCAATTTTCCTTTTTTTTTAACTTTTTTTCTAAAGACATCGTTTTGTAGTATAAGACTGTGTGCATTGTCAGCTTTGCTGTGACAGACGGTATGGAAATAAGAAGTGGTAATTTGAAAAATGCAACCAAAGCAACAGCATAATTGTGAACAAAGAAAAAATGAGGCCTGTGGAGTCACTTTCTCAACTCATTTCGATAAAATGCATTAAGTCATGTTAAACTTAAATGAGAAATCGATCATTTCTGTATGTTATTTTGCAAAGAACTGAAGTTGAAACCATTTCAAAAAGCATGATCTCAAACAAAACAATCTCTCATCCATCGGGTTCGTTGACTTAGTGAGCCAAAATGTATATACCTTTATTTCCAACTTTTTTTGAAAAATTTCAAGGTGCTAAATTGATTGACTCAAAATTGTTTTTAATTATATATTTTTTTCATTAAGAATTATTCATCAGAATGTACAGACTGCCAATTGTTGACATATAATTCAATACTAACCAATTTCTTCGGATATCTTCTGAACCTCAAATCCAGCTTGATCCAGACCAGACCCAAGATATTTTTCTGCCTCTTTAAACTTTGAATTACTCATTGATGCACTAAAAATCAAATGAAGGAATTTCAAAAATTAAAATCTTTGAATCAAAATCTTTGAATCAAAATGAAAAAAGAGTAAAAATGAGTAAAAAAGCTAGAAAGCTATTGATATCAACTTAAAGATTTCCTAATTAAAAAAAAAAAAAAACAGGCACCCACCCCCTCATTTTGACTTTTTGAAATTTGAATGAAAAATTATGATAACCTGTACATAGTTTGCAGAGGGGTATGAAACCCCCCAGGTTTATTTCATTGCTTTATACACCACCAAAATGATCAAAGAGTACAAAGTATATACAGTCACAAGCCAACAATTTCACAATAAACTAGCGTTTTTACTTTAAAACAGACTGTGACTATTTGTATATGATTAAATTGACTAAAATTTCCAAACCCCCCTTTTTTATTTGATCCCCTCCCCCTCCCCTACATTCCCATCCCCGCAGTTTTTTTTGACTCCCCCCTACAAAGGCCCCCAGAAAAGTTGGCATCCCGCTATATTAAAAATGGGGGTGCAAACTATGCTGTATGTTTCTATTTTTTCTGTCTCTCTATTATAACTTTTCATACAAAAACATAACTTACACTAAATACAAATAACACGATAATCTTTATACTTCTTTACCAGAGATCACACCAAATCCTCCTCAATGTTTATTGATTCCCTGATAACAAAAAGTACTTTATAAATTATAATAAGCTGTAAAAAGTAAAGCAAAAAACTACTCTTGGGTACCTATAAGCGTACCCCCTCCACTTATTGGGAAATTATTTTTAAAAGTTCCTTCTTTTACCCTAATTCTTCTGTATTAGCATGTCTTTATAGATTTTTCACCAAGGACATTCTTACTCCACCCCCTCCCCCCCCCCACTTATTAATTTTGAGAATTTTTCCAACCCCCTCGCTTATTCCAAACCCCCTTTCATTAGGTACACAAGAGTAACAAAGCTTGATTTTTAAAATACACTGATTTTGAAGGAAGAGATTTTTATGAAATTAGCAATGTTTTCACAAAGTAAAACTAACTTTCTTTTCTCATAAAAAGGGTGTGCACAAGTTGAAAATTTGAAGTTGATATTTACTGCTTATTTACTTTGGTGCATGGTGTATGGTAAACAGAGCACCAATAGAGAAAATAAAAAAGAAAAAAATCTTACTTCATTAAGCATACAATAGTAATTGATGATACAATTACTGTGACAAAGAGAATCATAAATATGACGATCAGGAATTCCATCTTATTATTTTATACAATCTATTAAAGTATTGAAATAAAAAAAAACACAAGATCTTCATAAAAATGGGCAAACAACATTTCTTATTTTGCCCACAAACTGTCATGTCTGCAGAATTACCAACCAGGTCTATGGAGTTAATTGTCTAAAACAAAGTCAATGGAATTCAATTGAGCATAAATTGGGAAGTCACACCCACTTGCTCTCTAAATATTCTCTCGAATTACATGAAGTCCAAATTATATGAGTTCGAAATTTAGTGTGGGCGGCCACCAACTATTCCATCAAAATATAACATAACAATGACCACCAATGGTTCACCCTTACTTGTGTGGTTGAGAGTCTCTTGCAAAGCATGTTCAGAATTTTAGAGCCTCGGTCACAATAGACCTTTCCGCAATTGCAGTCACCATTTTGAAACATATGCAAAAGTTAAGCAGTAAAATTGCTGTGGTGGATTTTACAGTAAAGTCCTATGCAACTTTAAACAAAGAATTTAAAGCCTGTAAAGCATCTTCTGAAGAAATATTATGTTTATTATGGAAAAGAAAGATAGAACTTTATCATCCAAAAAAAAATACTTATAAAACTTAAATAGCCTTTTAGAAAATCATGTTTGATAACAGAGCATATTTTGTTTTGTTACCATCAACAAACACGAAAAACACAAAACACGAAAATGATTATACTTTTGCCTGCAAATTTTAATGCTAACTCTCGGGTACCTAATAAATGTTAACCCCCCCCCCCCCCGCTAATTAATTTTTGGAAAAATATTTTTGAAAGTTCCTTCTTTTGTCTTAATTCTTCTGTATTAGCCTCCTTCTCCAATTTTTTCTACCCAGGACATTTTAATTCCAAATCCCCCCCGCTTATTAAGTTTTGAGATTTTTTCCATCCCCCCGCTTATTCCTAGCCCCCATAGGTACCCGAGAGTACATTGTGAAACATGATGTCATTATGCATGCGCGATTCCCAGGAGTTTCAAGTTGAACATTTTTTGTCTTTAAGAGAAGAAAGTTTCATTATTCTCCTACATTATTCAATTATTTTCTTTTACCAATTCTGCAAGTAAGTCTTATATATAACAATACACCTTATCAGAAATTTCACCTACTCGCAATGTTGCCGCGCAACACTTTTGCGGAGGTAAACAAGTCCCAAAATGGGGGATTTCAAGCAAAAAGCCTTACAAAACAGCCAAAATATCAATGCTAAAAGAGCCTCTAAAACAACTGAAGAACCACTGAAGTTGTTGTTTTTCTCTCTCTCATAGCTTCTGCTAGCATCTTAGATTCTTTGTTTCTATTACTTTTCTTCAGATCCAGTGAAATACATTGTGTCTTTTAAGTAATATTTTTTAACAAGGTAGACACAGGCAAATTAGCCCGGCACTGAAATCTTAAACTTACTGGATAGGGCATATCCTTATGACTTTTTTAGAGTTCAGTATTTGTTTACCTCGGCATTTCGATGGATCCATTTTAGCGCAGTTTTTTTGGAGGAGATTCCGATAAGGTGTATTCAATCTTTTTGAAGCGTAGGTTTTCATATTTTCCTGTAAAATCTCAGCCTGGCAATTTTGACGCCACATTTTGCATATGTTTCAAGATGGCGATTGCAATTGCCAAAAGGTCTATTTCTCAAACCGACCGACCGACCGACCGACCGACCGACCGACCGACCGACCGACCGACCGACCGACCGACCGACCGACCGACCGA
>JAUJPO010051139.1:0-15234 GCA_032270745.1 Tiaropsis multicirrata
GGACCCCCTGGATATCCTCTCTTTTAAATTTGCCCAACCCCCTGGATATCCAAATAATATTACAATATTGAACCCCCTGGATGTCCGATATCCTCAACAGGGGGGGGGGGGCACGGACTATTTATGGAAAAGCCCAATTCAAGTTTTTTACTTACTGCCTAGGCAAGTGAACAATGATTGACTTATATAAGTATCTTTATTATCAACAGCCAACCTTTTTGATGCGGGACCTCTTCTCGTGTATTGGTCGTTGTTAAAGTAAGATCTTTTATAGACAGCATAGTAATGTTACTGAGGTTTTATGATGGATTAATTTAAGTCAAATTCTAAGTCCAGTTATATTTCCTCTTCTTCAAGTGGGACTTTCTGTAGATCTTACCGTTTTCCACAAATGGGCTATGCCAGTAAATTTCATGGGGGTGGAGGATATGTTGTCTGAGGTTAATATAAATGGGGGATCAAAAATGTACACCCCCCTCCCATTTCTTTTTCTGGAACACGGCCGCCCATTGTTTCTAATCTGAATCACCAGAGACTAGAAAAACATATTCAGGGGTCCCTGGCATTTTTCTCCTTCTCATCTTGATTCACTTCTTTTTCTTCGTTGCATTTTCTTATGATGCATTTTTTCTTGCATGTCTTTCTTGCACTCACATTCAATTGAAAATTAGAAAATGTCGAAAAGAAAGAACCTAGCAACGCCAAATTGATGAACTTGAAAAACAAATCTGATACTGCGAACACGACTTTTGTCGTGTGGCTAACGTTTCTCAGTTTTTGCGAATCGTATTTGAAATCTCCGAACCCGACTGTTGACGTCATGATGAAAACGGAATAAACGGATTCACTAAATCGGGAATCGGTTAATATTTCCATTCTGGTGTAAATGGTAGCATGTAGTAGAATAGTCATAATCAAGGTTGCTGATTCTATAAACAAACACTTGTGATAGAAATGTTGAATCTCTTTCTGTTGACTACAAAGTATCTTCCTTTCAACCACTACGACGAGAAGCTGTATGGAGTACTTGACAACGTTGACCAAAAGTGCAAGAGCTGCCATTGTTAGAGGGATTGTGAAGATAGCATACACAATGGTCACCATTTTTCCTAAATCTGTTTTAGCCACAACATTACCATAGCCTGCAAAAGAAAAAATGGTAATGTAATATGGTATTATTTTGAGGTTTTTGGTTTTCAGCGTGCTTTCTAATAATTCTTCTTCCAATTTGAGACCACGTCGTTTTTTAGTAAAAAAGTCTCTAAAAATCGCTTAAATAAAAGTGACAAATTTTTGTCTCCATGCTTCGTTCTCCAAACTCGGTTAAGAGACTTTACTACGGAAAGCTTGAGCGGTCTCAAATTGGTTGGAAGTTTTAAGAATTTAACTTGTAGACCAGAGTTAGATTCTTTTCACGCATAGTCTTGCCCCACCCCCCCCCCCCTCCTAAGGGTGACCAGAGGGGGAAGCTGCGACCCCCGAGGACACCATGGTACTGGGAATGGTTGACACTGCTACGTCTGTTAACATTTGTTTATCTATCCTACGATAGCTATTATTTTATATAAATTGTCACTATTTTAAGTATTGTTTCTTTGCGGGGGGGGGGGGAGACTCGATTTCAAAACAACGATATATGCGGCTCTCAAATTTAAACTCTTAGGAAAAGGTAGCTGAAAAGTTTATTAAAAACATCTACTCACCTATGGTAGTGGCTACAGTCATTGAATATTCAACCCACATTAATACATTGGTTGCATCTATTTCACATTTCCATTGCCACACTGTATCGCCGCATTCATGGCCACATCCACTATAACATGTTGTGTTGGCCAATGAGTGGTTGTTGAATTTTTCGTTGCTACTGTTGTTAATCTCGTGGAGTTTGTCGCAAAGTTTGATACAATGTGACTCACCTGAACATAATTTACATACACGAAATTTATTATAAAACGTATGAGCTTACAGATCTGTTTTTATAGATTCGAATTTTTAACACCCAAGTTTTTTTTGAAAATCATGATCTGTTCTCACCGATCGCTTGTAGATTTTCGGTCGGACTAAGTATTTTTCTGAGAATTCATATAAGAATAAAGAACATACCCCTTCCTTTAGCTTTAGGTGAAATTAATGTCTTCGTGTCAGGCACACAATGTTCTATGTAGAAAAACAAAAGTCCACCCAAAATCATCAAACCTGTACTGATAACAGAGAAAATAAGACATTTGCAAAGATTTTGTCTGATGCTATACCTTAGCTCTTTCACTGTTAGTATCTTTTCTTCTGACATTTTTGGGTGTTTTTTTTCGCCACTTTTCTTTTAAAATGTTTACAGTTCCGTCATGATAGAAAAAAACACTGAGTCTGAGTTTCATATTTTTGAATTTCAATTTGAAAAAGAAGAAGATATATATATAAATTAAATATTTGATTGATTTCCAAATGATATTATTCACGCTGAATTGGAATTGAATTTAGACTGTGTTCGAGCTGTTTTTTTTTTGTTTTTTTTTATTTTATTATTTAATTAAAAATTCTTCTTTGAATGTTTCTAGTTTGATCACTGATTTCTGTTTTAATAATTTTGATATCTTTGTTCCTCCAAATTTGCCTGCCAATATATGTACCTGCCGGACCGAATGTTCTCGAAAACCCTACAAATCTCTTCTTCAATGTCGGAATAAAGGTTGTGGGCTTTATAAAAATAGCTGAAAATCATCAAAAAGACAGTAAAATAACCCCACGCTTTTGAAAGTGGTCTGTTGGCATCTGGTAGCAATAGCTGACTTTATTTACATCAACCAAGTCTACTGACCTTATGTCCGAGAGCAGTCCTTTTCACATCTTCCATTTTAAATTCAAACCACACTTGAACATTAACTGAAATTATAACTCATTGTTATTTCCATCATATTTTCATGTTATCTCCAGGATGCAGGATACGGTGAGAAATCACTCTTCGCACCGGACGATGACGATAACGAAGCGGACGCCAAAAAAGTGGACGAAGAAATCCAAACTGCTCCGTGGAACACGACACGAGCATACATACAAGCCATGAAAGGGAAATGTTTGTTACAAGTCACTGGTGTAGCTGATCCGACCGGATGCGGTGAAGGGTTCTCTTACATACGGATACCCAATAAACCGGTTACCAAGGTAAGTTCTTCAATAGACCTTTCCTGAAACCTATTGCGTAATCAAAATATTACGTGATCTCAAAATTTAAATTGTGAATTTCTCGAATATATATTGCCTATCGTTTTTTAATAAAAGAGATAACCTGTTTTCATGAAAACGAGGCGGAGTATGGAAGCATGGAAGATTATCGGTAGCTACAAAAATAAGAGATGATTGATAGGAAACGAAAGTGAAATATCTTTTGATCTAGTTGATGAAATCGCGTGAAATTTTCAGGGATGTTATTTCAGACTAAAAAAACTGAAGTGTCGTGTTGGATTGTTCAAAATTTACAGTTTACAGAAAGTAATCTTTTTGAGTGTTTCGGGAAAGGTCTATTCAAACTCACTGTATAAACTAGTATATTAGACTATACACGAAAATAGTTTATACAAACTACCCTGAACGTTCAATTTTGCCGTTCTCGAATAAATAACATCTTCGTATACGTTACCGTAGAAAACTTCAGTCAGTCGTATGTTTCTAACTTTGTATACCTGCATACTAATGTTTTGTCTTTGAAGCTAGTGGATCTTCCGAATACTATATTTAAGGGATTATGGGTATTTATGGGCATCATGGGAATGAATCATCTTGCGTGTTTACAATTTGGTGTGCTTATTCCTTTAAAAAGTGTTTATATGGGTAGGAACACTCAGTGCCGTAGACATAAAATAAATGTTGGGGGCCTATATGTTAATTATCTAAGGAAGCCCCCTTTTTTTGCTACAGCACTGACGCTTGAATCTACGTTGTATACAACCCAAGGCTGTTTAAGACAAATTATTTTTTTTCTTTTTACTGCAGGATGAAACAGAGGAACAAAAACAAGCAAAGAAACAAAAACTAGTGACGGGAACGGATGCTGATTTACGTCGTTTGAATTTGAAACAAGCTCGTCTGTTGCTCAAAGATTTCGGTGTCTCACAAGAAGAGGTAATATATTTGCTCAGATTACTGAACTAAACCAAAAGCTTGGTTTTAGGCTATTTTTAAGTGTTTAGTCGGACAGAAGTGACTAAACAATTTGGAGGTGCTTAAAATCTTGTCCGACTAAGTTTTGTCTGATACAATCCATCGCCAGTTTTGAATTTTTCTAAATCTTTTTTAAAAGTCCTTCTCCTGACGAGAATAATTTCTTTCAAGTGTGGACCACCTTGTGATACCACTGCCGCTCTGTGATGACACTTATTATTATGTCTTTATTGCATAGATTGAGAAATTGTCGCGTTGGGATGTGATTGATAAAGTGCGGACAATGTCAACAGCCGCTGCTAAACAAGGAACCACGGAAGTTGGTAAGCATGTAGTTCATAATGTGATGAGTCATCGACGAAGATCTCCTCTATAGATATACAAGTTTTTTATATATTTTAAGAAAAAACCATGTCAGAACATAAAGCTTCAAAAAGCCAATATCTTTAAGAACATTCTAAAAACACTTTTAAAGCCTTCCGATTAAGGATTTTGAAAAAGATTGCTTGATAACAGCCAAAAATATGGCTCTTTTCCAGTGAAATTATTGAAGAAAAGTTGATTAAAAAAACTACCAAAAGCTTCCTTTGGTCATTCAAAATGCTGTAATAAAAATCGTGTTCATCTTCATCTACACGAAGCTCTTCAGTATAAATTGACAGATGTACAAATCTTTTTACTGTTGAAATTTTTAGACCACCAATTAATTTGGGATGAATTTTCTTAACACTAATTTAAACTAATTAACAGTATTTCTATCGAGTTATGTTTTACGAAGCTCTTCAGTAAAAATTGACGGAAGTACAAACCCTTTTTACCGTTGAAATTTTAGACCACCAATTAATTTTGGATGAATTTTACACTAATTAGCAGTGTTATTATCGATGTATGTTTATCGAAATAATAAAACTAACGATAATAAATAGTCTCCTTATATAATTGACACTCCTGGTAAATTAAATCTAGTTTTAAAAGTATGTATTTCTACATCGTTACCATAGCAATGAACAAATTCGCGCGTGGTTCCCGTTTCACGGTAGCCGAACATCAAGAAAAATATAAAGATGAATGTCAACGTATCTTCGACCTTCAAAACAGGTAGAATAATGTGGAATGTTCCAGAAAAACTCCGTACCCCTAGTCAATGGACATTTTTCAACATAAACTTGTCCTCAAATTTCTACACTGTACTGTCTTTAAATTTGAGAATCCGATTATATATAGCTGATACGCGCATACTTTTATTTTTAAATCGAGAGTTTCCTCTGAAGTTCAGTATCGAGGTTAAATAGGAAAATCACGACGACAAACGGGTTTTGACCCGCCACCTGCATCAAATAAGTGTCTGCATTTCTCTAGAACGGATCTAGAACGAAAAGTCGTGAAAATCTTCGTTCTAAAACAAAGGAGATATTTATTATGTTATTTCTACCTTGCTACCCATACTATAGAGAAAGACACGATCCGTGATTTATATCCGGCACTTAACCTCCCTAGTATCTTTGCCTGTTCAAATGACAAAATTAACATTTAATGAAGATTTTCACTAGCCTTGAAACCTTGCTCAAGCTCAAGGGAAGGAAATAAAAAAAGGTTCATTTCAGCAACGAGAGTGATCTTTTAAATGCCGTTCTCTACTCATCATGCACAGCACTGGTCTTTTATTGTGGTTGAAATTTCTTAGAAAAGTCATGGAAAGAAACTGGCGCACTATGAACGGAGACCAGCCTTTTCAACAACGAGAGAATTCAATGTATTTATTTTAGGGTGCTATCGTCGGATGCTATTTTATCATCAGACGAGGAGAGTAGTGGTGAAGAGGGAAGTGATATCGAAGACCTCGGTAAAGATCTGGAAAGCATGTTATCTAACAAGAAAATCTCTTCTGAAGTATGTTTATTAGGCTCTGTTTGAAAAAGAGTCATTCCATCCATCCATTAATGTGAACGCCCAATAGCCCTTTTCATAAATTACGTCACGAGCAACGACGGTGGTTATGTCTCACGAGACTCAAAATGAAACATTTATAAATGGAGTCAAGTTTTGATAAGGTCCCTTGGGATTCGGTTACCATAGCGCTCAATTCAAAACAAGGCAGTCGTTGCTCACGACGTAATTTATGAAAAGGTCTATTACCGTCGAATTTTCGGTCAGTTTTGCTTTATTGTTTGTTTTACCGATGTTTTACCCAATTTGGTCATTTTATCCACTTCTCATTTTGTTTGTTTAGGAACATGAAGAGGAAGAACGAAGAGAACTTCAAAAATTGCTGAGTCAGGATAAATCTGACAACAAAGTTACCACTTCGACACCTAAGCTAAACGGTAGGAAGGAGTTGTTCAGAATTTTTTCGGCTTTGTGCGAATTAGGCTCTTTTTAATCTCTTTTACACCTTAAACCACCCTGAAATTTTCAGTATCCTAAACTTTGGGAAATATTCATCGTTCGAATGCAACATTGAGCATAATGAAGCTGGAAGCCCACTTAACCTTTTTTCAATAACATGTCAATTAGGCTTTTCCAGAAAGTAATTGTATACCAACTGTTGAGGATATTAACATTATCAGAGACCCCTTGGATTTCCAAGTAAAAAAGCGAACACCCCCTTGGATTTCCAGACCTTCACTCGAACTCTTTGGATTTTCAACATTTCTTAGACATTTCTACGTTACCCCCTCGGATGTCCACTCATTTTCCCCAGATTTTTATGTACCCCCTCGGAAATCCACCACATTTATATTGCCCCTCGGACATGAAATCAATATCCTCAACATTCTTTTTTCCGAAAAAGCCCATTATGATACCATTGTTTTGCAAGCCTCAAAAATCATAACCTACCTTTTCCAGTAAATGGGCCACCAAGTGAGTCTTAGTAGTGATCTTTGGACGTAAATGCAATTTAACTAAGAAAAAAGAATCATATTTTTTAGATGGGGATAGTTTCATTCTACACGTAATAAACTTCTCTTTTTTTATTCGTTTTACAAAGCAGCTCCGCTAGAAAAGGAAGACACAACTCCTATCTATGAGGTAATTTGCTATAATTATTTTATTGCGTATTGTTGGTTTAAAATAAATTAAAAACCCATACGAATGGTACATCGGGTGGTCCGCCCTCAACATTGCTCGTTCCGGTCTTTAATGTCAGTATTCACAATAGCTGCGATAATAACATCCAAGGGCCTTTCTACACTATGAAACAAAACTGAACAGAAGAAGAACTCAACTATCCCCCCCTTGTGAAAAAAATTGTTGTATACTGCACTGGCAGATACAGAAGGTTCTCAAAAACTTTGACGGAGAGTGTTGCTTTTGTCATATTCCTTATAAGGAAGCCAACACTCTCCGTCAAAAAAAATTTCAAATAATTTCAAATAATTACCAGTTTTCTCAGCTCAAAAAAGCATCCTTGAAAGTTGTGGAAATGTGAAAACTGGGAGATCTCTAAGCTCCCACCAGTCCAATGTTTTAGTAGAACAAATGGGAAATTTTCGAATTTGAAATAATCAAGATGGCACGTATTTTATATGCATTCTTTTCTTAAATTTATGCGAGTTGTTAATCATTAATTATTCTAAACAAAAATGGTAGCTGTCATGGCCTTTGCTCTGCAAGTGAAGATTTCACTTTCGATTTGTTGTTTTGATTTTGAATCACATAATTAAGGCATAAATTATAAGTTTTGATTCAAATTAAATATGGTTTCCAAAGTATTGGTCATGAAGATTGGAAAACTGTGAAAACTGCTAAAACTGGTTCCATGACCAATGCTTTTGCCTCAAGACTATATTATATTGAGATTTTTCTTAACTTTTAATGTTTTTTTACTAGCCTGGAGCCGGAAAACGTCTGATTATACATCGACGATTTAACGAAGGAGGAAAGGATTTTAGTCGCACTGAAACTGTCAAAAATCAGCATGTCATTGAAGCTTACCTACGAATTGTCACAAGGGATAAGAATTACAGGTCAGATGTTTCTTTTGTCATTTACATTTATTCAATTAGTAAACCTATTTGTAACGTTTGTTGTTCGATTAACTTCGACAAAGTTCGTCGAACTGTTCAATGAACAGGGTCTGGATTAAAAGGTTATATTTTATGAACACATCCCAAGATTTCTTGAAAATCTAAATTTTCAAATGGTTGATTTTTATAATTTCTGTATTTTATAGGGAAGTGTTTGCGAGCCAGGATGAGAAACATAAAGAAGACATGCGTCGTGAACGAAGAAGGTATTTTTTTCATGTTTTCAGTACTCATTTCCCAGTAAACACAGAACGTCAGTTTGACGTCGAAACGACATCTTTCAATGTCAAACAACGTCACATGGGCGTCAAAACGACGTCTCGTGGTTACTCATTCTTGTGGTATTGAGATTGATGCAGACCGACTGCACAAAATTATTAGAAACTTTTGGACTATTATTTTATCAAACCAAAAGCTACGTTTTCCCCTTTCCGTTTCTTTCCTTTTTACTGATTATTCCTTTTGTGATTGACAGATATTACTGCAGCTTATACTTTATCGTCGGTAAAAAGATATGACGGCGAAAATTTTTAACGATGAATATTTTAAGCCGAACCAATTAATCGGTGAGGAATATTTTTTCCGACGACATTTTTTGTAGTACTTTTCGGTAGTGAAATTCCATGTTTGCCGTACCAACGCTAAATGTTATGGCATTTTGTCTGGACTATATACAATTTTTTCAAAAACAGTCGTGTGTCAGTGCAAATTTAGTAAAAGGGGCTGTTTTTTTAGAGACAGTTTGATGAAAATTTAAATTGTTTTTCTCTCTTTCTATTGACGAGGAATAATAATTGGTAAAAAGTGACGACAACTTTTGCCGACAAAAATAAGCTACCGATGAATTCTTTCTTTTTTTTTGAAAAATCAGTCGTTTGCTTTGAATATTTCCTTTTAAAACTCATAGTAAATGACATTGTTGAATTCTTGTTATTTGATCATAGAATCCAGGAACAACTTCGACGTATCAAACGTAATGAAGAGCGTGAAAGATTACGTCAACTTCAAGAGAAAGTCAAATCTGGTGATCGTACGGAGCTACCTTCCGCTGAAGATCAAGCCAAGTTAGATGCGCTCTCTGATAAACCAACTAAAGTGGTGAGCCCAATAATTTAAAAAATAATTTCCGTAACCTGTCTTTCTTGAAATATATTTACTATAAAGCGGTCTAAAAGTGCAAAAAGATAATCAGTAAAAATCGCTCCCATGTTGAAACCAGGGCAGTATGACTTGTTTACTTTTTGTTTCCTTCGTATCATCCTGGCTTTCACATGTTAACTTTAGCGACAATCTGTTTGCAACAAACTTTAGTACTACCCCTTGACAATCTAAGCGTAATAAATCGATTGTTTTAAACATTTGGAAATCTGGCTTGAAAACTTTTTTTTTTTTCAGATGAGGTGTGGAGCGTGTGGTGATTTCGGACACATGAAAACTAACAAGATGTGTCCAAAATATAGCGAAGCCACCAATTACACTAGTGCTGATGATGATTTCAATACAGATGAGATGTCTCAATTATCCTCACATGATAATCTGATCAAAGTTGAAGGAACCAAAATCACACTCGGAAAAGCCCTCCTAGAAGCGTGAGTCAAGATTTAAAACCACTACAATTTGAATTTTACTACTTATTTTCAATTACCCTTAAAATACTTCAATGTGTAAAATTGAATTCAAGCGTGGAATTAATTCCGGGGTTAAATTCTTCGTGTAATTTATCTTTTGCTCGATGGCTGTGCACCAGATCTCCTAACCGAATGATTGAATTTCACGAAGAAATGTTTTTGTAAGAGCGCAACGTAGTAGTGAATGTTTATAGAAGATATTCATTTTGGACGATATTGGTACTTACCATATAATTCATCTTCCAATTTGAGATCACGTTGTTTTTAAAAGTCTCTTAAAATCGCTCGAATTAAAAGACATATCTTTGTGTCGATGCTTCGTTCTCCAATCTCGTTTAAGAGACTTTACTGTGGAAAACTTGCGTATTCTCAAATTGGCAGTTCCACAGCCTCGTTAAAGGGATAATACAGGATAGAGTGCAGCTTTTAACTTGATTGTCTTTTTTTTCTTGTTTTAGGCATGAAGATATGAAACGGAAGTCCTTAACCATACGAATTCCCAAAGAGAATGGTACGTTTCTCTCTTTGTTTATTTTTTCTTCCGTATAATATATATACTTTTTTACTTTCCTTTGATTCTTCGCTGCATGAATACAGCTTCTAAAAAAATAGTTTTGAGTTTTCAATATTGGTTTATTTTCCTACATACCGAAAGCTAGACCATTACGGGAGGAGAAAATTATGAATAAGATTTAAGGGAAACAGGACAGGCTGATAATCCATTTAGATTAGTTTCCCCTTAAGTAAGCGGAAGCGAGTCTGACCATGTTTAAAATGAATGCCCACCGCCCACGCCGCCCACCCTAAAAGAAAGAAACTTCTAATTCCTCCTGGTTCAGGAGATATTGGCGTTAAAAGTTTGGCCTAGTTCATTTTAACAAAAACAGTACCCAAAAAAAGGCATCGGCACGGAAAGAGTTAAGGACTATGCTGAAGTTATAGCCAGACAACAATGCGCTGATAACTGGTTAACGTACAAGCGAGGGTAGAGAAGAAGAAAATCTACTTCAGTGAAGATATATTTTGAAAAGACGTTTGTACATGTTTTTTCTTTTTTGCTTTCTCAGTCATCCCAGTAGCCACTCCACCTCCCAAGAAGAAGAGACGACCCACAACCACCACACAAACTGACGCTGACTACCTTGTGGTAAGAAAATATATTTTCATTTTTCTTTTGGTTGGTTTTTGATAGCAATATTCAACAAAAAAAGTATTCATTCAACAATTGCAAAATTCAACAAACGAAAATATGTAATGTTGAAAGAAAAAATATATTATAAGACCAGCCCTAAAAAATATTTCGTTTTCGCGTTACCGGGTGACAAAACAATATGCTCATCCGGGAGGCCGGAAAATTTCTTTCTTTTGCATTTTTTCTAGGATGTGATGGTGTGTTTAAGTTCAAAAACATTTTTTTTTTAAAGTTCTTTGTTTGTTTGCTTTTTCAAAATTTCAGAAATTCTCGCACCCATCCTAAAGTTCATTATTTCTTTGCGGCCGGGTGACCTAAAAGAAGTTGTCACCCTTCCGGTAACGCGGAAACGAACTTTTTTTGGGGTTGGCCTAATGGAAAGAAAAGTAAAAAATATTTGCAACCCAGGCTGCAAAGTATTATTCTCCACTTCTGGAATTTATACAGCACGTCTCTTATTATGATCTCCTTCGTAGAGTACTATTTCTTTCGCTTTCGCTTTCAAAAAGGTTTTAATTCTTTGGTTTGATACAGGATTTGTCTCCTTTAAAGAGGCATATATCTTTGTAAAATTCGTCAAGGTATCGTATCCTCATGGAGTCAAAATGAGTATGCGCAAATTTTTTTCCTGTTTCCTGTTTTTCTATTTCTTTTGTATTTCGCAACTGGAGATATATTTCACACTTCATATTATGTCCTTCTTTTTTTTTAGCGACATCATAAAAGCAAAAACAGGCGAAGAACTAATCCTGTGGTAAGTCCTTTATTTTTCTTTCTTCGTTCTTTACCCTAAGTTTGAGTTTTTTTTAGCTTTTCTTAGAAAGAGACAATGCCCTGTGATGTTTATATGTGGGTTTATCCTATCGAACGGGAGGTAAAGCTCTCTAATTTCGAAACAAGATTATTGTCAAGTTGTGGTGTTGAAGTGTATGTTGGGCTGCACGGCACTTTAGAAGGGTGGAAGCGTCCTGCTTAATATTTGACTTGACTTGGATTTAGTCTAGCATCTAGACGACTAGAATATATAAAGGAAGAAAGACGAGGTACGCAAAAATTTATTGACAACAGTATTCCTTGTCTGTCATTTATTTCTGTTTTTTGTTCTTATCTCGGCCGTTGTAGATTGGAGTCGTTCATGACGCAATTTTTGACACGGAAAAAAATATGAGCGGCGCTAGTTTGTATATTCTTGTAGTCTTGTAGTCAATAAATCTTTGCCCGCCTAGACTTCCTATTTTAATAATTCTAGTCGTCTAGAGGCTAGACTACTGCCGTTGCCAAATATACTTAATATGTTTCTACTATATTCATGCATTTGCATAAGCTAGCATTATGTCATTTTTCCTAACGGAAACACCCAAAACCCGGATTTTTTTTGCAAAAAAAGAGGACAAAATCCGAATTTTTAGGCTGTTCCCGTTAGGAAAAACGACGTAATGCTAACTCAGTGTAAATGAGGTTAAGCATAAATTGTATTTTTTTTTTTTCTTGTAGGTTGCTTTTAACGTTGTGTTGGAAAATATCATAGCCAAGCTGAAAGAAGCTCCAGACGTAAGACAGAATTACATTTTTAAACTGTAAAAGAAAGATTTGTGTTACTGTGCCTCAATTTCGGCCTACTGTATTAAATGTTAATACAGTGAAATCACTCTATAGCGGACACCATCAATGTAAAAAAAACAAGTTTCCGTCTCATAGAGATGTCCGCTTTTATAGAGATTGAAATGTTAACTAAAATCAGTCCTCGAAATTGTTCCAAAAAATAGTGTGTGTCCGCTATTTAAAGAGAGCTATAGTTCACTTTATAGCATGTCCGCTTTAAAAAGAGTCCACTGTATTAAAAAACATGTATCGGGAATTTTTTATAGAGTTGGGCTTTTCACGCACCAGTTTCTGCCAAGTTGGTTCCCGATTATTACAACATTGTCAAGAACCCAATGGACTTGCAAACTATTAAAGAGGTTTGAAAATCAATTATATCAAGGTTTTTAGTCATCACCAGATTAGTTTCACATGTTAAGATTCATGTTCTCAAACTCATTTTAATAAGTAATTTCATTGTAATTGTATTGTATTTTAAATTGTCATCGTCAGATGTTAAGATTCATTATTATCATGAAAGTAAGTTAAAGAGAGCCAGACCAACTTATCATCCAAGCTTTGTTTGTGATCATGAATGAAATATTGAGATGGTTTTCTTCAGCTTTTACTACAACAGTTCTCCCTGTCGAGGATGTAGATTTTTCTTAACAACGAACCCCCCCCCCCCTCCCTTCTGGATATCCTAGGATATTGAAAATTTCGAACACCCCTGGATATCCTATATCTTTCAAAAGGGGGGAGGTGGGGTACGAATTTTATTTTGAAAAGCCTATAAAATCATGTAAAATGTTTTCTTTCTCTGTTTAAGAATATCAACAAAGGTATTTACCATACACGAGATGATTTTTTGGAACACGTGTCACTCATCATGAACAACTGTCTTCTCTATAACGGTATGTTTCCCGATTCCCCGATTCCCCGATTTGGTGAGGTAGATTGTGCTTTTCCAGAAATAGTCCATACCAAAAAGTCAAATCCAGGGGGTGTGAAAAATATCATTATTGAAAATCCAGTGGAGGCCAAAAAATTTGAGGACGGTATGGAGTTTTTCTTGAAAGGCCCATTTGTAGGCCAAGGTGTAGATTAGTAGATTAGTATGTTTTAAACACTTTTTACCACGGACACGAACTTATTTCTCCAATTCAATTGGAAACACATTTAGCCTCTGTGTGGTGAAAAAAGCAACTTATTCTCAGGCGGCGCCAAATATACAGCTCGTTGTTGCCTGATGTATGATCATTGTTCGTGCTTTTTGTGTTTGTTCTTTTTTTGTTTTTTTTAATTGTTTCACGATTTAACCACCGAATTTTAGACTTTAAAACGAGTTCACAATCTTACCATTACTAGAGTGTTAGAAATTCATTTTGTTTACTTTCAGGACAACATCATCCGTTAACAAAAGTTGCAGAAAACTTGGTTAATCTTGCTAGAGACGAGCTTAAAGCGGTAAGTAAAACTTTATTATATATCTCCATTACCTTAGGAAGGAAATTTTAGTCACATTTACAGTTCCCGACCAATTCTTTATAATGTGACACTTTTCACCTACGGTATATTTTGAAAATTATCATTCTTAATTTTTATTCCGATGAAATATTTCCATTACATGAAAAAAATAATCAAGATAGATTTTTTCTATTCAAAACTTTCAACCTAAAATTTAAAAAACTTTAACAAAGTAACACTGGTTTAATCCGACAGTTAGATTTTTTTATACCTTTGATTTCTAAGCAAACCCTTGCTAACAGGTTGAAATTATAATGAATACAGGAGAAGGCACAGATAAAATTAGGTTTAGGTGCCAAAACTGGAAATATTTTGGAACATTTTTGATCAGGGAAAAAAGTGGAGAAAAGCCTGGATCGGGGTTGAAAAATCGAGGAAAATTTAGTCACCTCCAAAAAAGATTAATACTTTCCCCCGGCTAATTTCCCTAAATAAGGGCTAATTCTACTAAAGTAGTAATCTTTTTAAAGCTGTGAGAACCCTGAACTTACTTTATACTAAATAGATTGTCGTTTGTTTGAAATCTAATTTTTTAACTCATTTTTTCACCCATAAAAGTTGTGTGCCTGGATGACTAATTCAAACTCCTTCTTCTTTTCATAGAAAGAGAAAGATTTGTGTGAGATTGAAAGAGAAATCAATCCGTTGTTGGACGAAGACCCTCAGGTATAATAATTGAATAAATTTCTATTGCAAAATATTACATGAGTATGGTAAGCCAGTAAGCTTAAAACGTCTGTTTGGTGACGTCCAAATAATGTCTTTTAACGTCAAAAACCGTCTTGTGTTTCCTTGGAAGATGTCAAATATAGATCACTGTTTTGTATTTCAAGGCTCTTGGAATGTAATTCATTTTATTGTGACCCTGCGAGCTTCAAGATACGAAAAAAATAAAGCATTTCGCCGGTTCGTAAATTAACGACAGCAAAGATGCGTCGATGGTCTATATCAAAACCACAATTCGCCAACTCTAAGTCTGACTTCGCCCATCGTCTACATAGAAAAATCCTGAAACTCTGTTCTCAACTGTTGAGCTACAATCTGACAATGTCTGTCTGTCTGTCTGTCTGTCTGTCTGTCTGTCTGTCTGTCTGTCTGTCTGTCTGTCTGTCTGTCTGTCTGT
>JAUJPO010051150.1:0-15233 GCA_032270745.1 Tiaropsis multicirrata
GCAGGGCAAGCTTGCAGCCCGCCGAACAGCGCATGCGGCGACACATGCACGACGTTCAAGGCCAACGACCCAGCTGTTGAGTGCGCCACCGCCTGCTGCGGCAACGGGGAGTGTGTGCCCAACAAGGGGGATGGCAACACCTTCTGCAGGCCTGGCGACCCTGAGGCACCAGAGGACGGTACGTATGGAACCAAGCATTTTCTTCATTTTCTCCTTTTACAAACCGGAAAGGTAGTAAATAGGCGTGAACCCAAATAGCCAAAATAATTTTGGCACCTCCTGCTGAATCAAAAAGAGGTTAGGTTGTTACTAGCCGTCTTGAGCGCGCTCTCGTGTCGCAGTAGGCTACCTACACTCGCCTTTGTCAAAACGTAGTTACTAATTAGCTCTTAGTTTACATCCTCGAAGCATCGCGTGCGCCAGGGCTCACTCTGCTGGCCCCGCAGAGGCGCTGGCAACTCGTGCAACTAGTACTACCGCACTTCTCCGTCCGCAAACACCCCAGCAGCTCCGCAGGATGCCCCGGAAGAAAGCTCGTACTTCGAGCACTTCTGGGTGTCCAGATGGATGCGGGATGGACTGCGAACACATTCCGGGCACGCAAGATGCGAAGTTCGTGTGCCCCTTCCCTGGCTGCTCAACTGACCCGCGCTCTGGGCAGTTCTCGGTTCAGCGTTCCTTCATAACGCATCTGAACTCATCTCACAACCATTTCGTTGCTTCTGAGTCTGTGCGTGAAAGCCTCGGTGCCAAGCGCATCGGCCAGTGCCTGTCATGTCGCTCGTTCATGGTTCTCACCATGAGGCATGAGCTGCGGCAGCACAGATGCGCTCCAACCCCACCATCCACCACAAACGCATTGAAGGCAACCCGTAAACCATCTGCTGCGACAGTTCGGGTGCAGAGGCGCCGTGCTGCTGGGGATCTGTTGCGGACGAGCTCGTCTGACTCACTGCATAGCACAGTGACAGACAGCCCGCCTGTAGCACCCACACAGCCCGATCCGCCACACGAGCAGCGCCCAGCACATCATGTTGTGCCAGGTTCATTGTGTGAGCGTGTCCCAGAGCGTGCTTGGCCCGCTTTTGGGAACACTGTGGGGCAGCTGGTGCAGCACGTGCTGTCCTCCACTGCCACCGCTTTCACGAGAGCCACGTCACAACTGTTCTGTCTGCCAGGTCAGGTGTTCAATGATCGTCGCAATTCTGGCAATCGGTATCGTCGCGTGCAAGCAAAGTGCGCGAAGATACAAGCCAACGAACCTCTCGAGCCAACACAGGTGCCTCCTCCGCGTCATCGCACACGAGCAACAGATCCAGATAAGGCTCTCGCAGATTCCATACATCGTGATCTGGCACTCGGGAGCATCACGAAAGCTGCTAGACGCCCAGACGCCGAGCCCCTCGCGACCATCAACGCAGAATCTCTGCAACAGCTCTCAGCACTACACCCCCACTCGCCCCCTCCCAATGTACCCGCCCCCGACACTCCACCCTTGCTCCTCACCCACAACGGTCTGAAGAAAGTCATGAAGCGGTTTCCCCGAGGCTCTGCAGCAGGCCCCAGTGGTCTCACGTTTGAGCACCTCCAGGCTGCTTTGAAGGGCAGCCGCTCTGCTAGAGACAACGTGTTGTTGTTTGTAAACAGAGTCCTCAGCGGAGACATGCAGCCCATGCCAGCCATGCTGGCCAGCCGCCTGGTCGCTCTGCAGAAGCGCAAAGGCGGGGTGCGGCCCATCGCTGTCGGTGAGGTGTGGATGCGCTTCTGTTCGTTGTGCGCAATTGAGCTGTGTTCAACTGCCGGCCCCTCGTTGGCACCAATTCAGCTGGGGGTTGGTGTGTCTGGAGGTGCGCAATGCATCGGCCATGCATTGCGGGCGGGCGCTGCTGCGCACCCTGGGCATGTGACTTGTGCAACTGACTTTCGTAATGCGTTCAACACCATCTCTCGCGAGGCGGTGCTTGCAGCCGTTGCAGAACGGCACCCTCAGTTGTTCTCATTTGTGCAATGGGCTTATGCCGCGCCTGCTGAATTGTGGGTGCATGGCGGTCCGCGCGGCCATGCGTTGCTTTGGTCAACCACTGGTGTGAGACAGGGGGATCCCATTGGGCCTCTCCTGTTTGCTCTGGGCTTGCAGGGGCCACTCGAGGAAGTTGCCCGCGACTTCCCTGAGGTGAGAGTGGTGGCATATCTTGATGACGTGTATCTGCAAGGCCCCCGGGCAGACGTGGGGAACGCGTTTCGCCGCCTCCGTGGCCGTTGCGAGGCCATTGGTCTTGTGATGGCAAATGAGAAGTGTGAAGTATGGTCTGCTGGTGACCCCGCAGCTGCGATGCTTCTTGCTCAGAGCCTGAGCATGAAGCATGCTGACAAGGGATTTGTGGCTGCGGGGTGCCCGCTGGGTGACGTGGAGTTTGTGAAGTCTCAGGCTGACTCTGCAGCAGACAAGGTGGTGCGATTGATCAAACGTGTGCTTGAGTTGCCATTGTCTGCTCAGGACAAGCAACTGCTGCTCCGAAGATCTCTCCAGTTGAAGATTTCGCATTTGTCTCGTGTTGCTCACAAGTCAGAAGTGTTGGATGCTATCACAAAGGTTGAGAAAGCAATCGTTGATGGCATCTTGCACATTATGAAATGTTCAGATGCACAGGTCGACACTGCGCAGATCACACTGCCCATGAAATTAGGGGGTCTTGGTGTCCACCTCATGTCAGACATGCATGGCGCTGCATGCGACGCTGCCTTCCTGTCTGCCGCAGCACTCACGCGTGCTGCTGTGGCTGGGGGTTCGGACGACCTTGACCCTTTCAAGGGTGCTTCTGGAGATGGTTTAGCGGCGATGTGGTCTGATTTGTATGGTAGGGTTCTGCCATGCATGAACGAGGCTAGCGTCGCCGCGTTGGGCGAGGAGCTCACTGATGACATCATCGATGGTTCGATGCGTGGGTTTGCGCATGTTGTTTTCTCAGGCTTGGCTGAGATGAGGATGAATGTGTTGAAGGTTAGGCTGTCTCCTGAGGGAGCCAAGCGCCTGGAGAGTGTTGCTGATGTCACCGCTGGGGCGTGGTTGGATGCATTGCCCGTTGCATCTAACTGCGTTCTTGGTGATGGGGATGTTGTGTGTTCTTTGCGGTATCAGTTGGGTGTGTGTCCTGCGGCTCTGCAGGATCGCCCTCTGACCTGTGAGTGTGGGAAGCCTTTCAGCCCAGGGCAGGCCATGAGGTGTAGGTGCTGTGCGGGTGTGCGCGCGGTGTGCCATGATGTTTCCGTTGAATGCGGTTGGCGCGCGTGTGTCATGCGATCTGCTCAGGCTAGCACTAGGGAGCCTGCTGATGCTCACTTGCAGGGTGAGGGTGTTCTTGATCCGGCTGTTGTGAATGGCAAGCGTGTTGATTTTCATGTGTTTGATACTACAGGCAGTGTTGGCTGTGATGTCAGCATTGTTGATCCTACTTGTCCTACCTACCTGGGCAAGTGTGAGTCAGTGTTGTTTCGTGATGCCGAGAGAGCGAAGAGTAGGAAGCATGTCTTGAACGGAGCCACTATGGTTCCTTTGGTTATGTCTACTTTTGGGAAGTTAGGCCCCTCTGCTGAGGGTTACTTGCAGAACCTTGCTACTGTTGCTTGTTCCACTGGTGTTGTAGATCGTGGTCTGTGGTTGCGAATCAGTAGGCAGTATCTGAGTTGTGCCCTGGCTCGTGGTCGTGGCTTTGTGTTTCGTCACTATTATCGCAGTTTGGCTAAGAGTGCTGGGAAAGACTTTCGTGATGGTGCTGTTGTGCCATTCGAGTGAAGTGGTGGATGTTTTGTGTTAGTTGCTTTTGGCTATTTGGGTTCATGCCTATTCACTACCTTTCCGGTTTGTAAGAACCCTGCTGTGCCATGTGATGGATGTACGTCTGTAATCTTCTCCCGCTGTTTTATTTTCTTGTACTTGCCCCCCTTTCCGGATGCACCTGCCCCCCTTGCTCCGGCCAATGCTGCTGCGGCCACTTTCACAGCAGCGGCAGGTTATGCGGGCACTGCGGCTTACCAAGCGACCGTGGGTGGCGAGCAGCCTACTGCTACTCCTGAGTCTACGGAGTTACGGCCAATGAGCGGGCTACTCGCCCCTCCGCTTGAGTAGCCCTATTAGAGGCGGAATTCGCTCGCTTGAAAAAGTCTTGGGTATATCGAATGTAGTATGCTTCCGGGCTCCAAGTACTAGCAATGGCGCTAGTAATAAGAGTTCCCTAACGCTCACTAGTATTCTCTGGTAAAAAATCGGCTTTGGATACATTAAAATAAATTGTAAAAGGAGTTTATTTTCTGATGCACTGCGCATTGATAGGTTTATATGCTTAGAAAAAGTTAGTGCTGCCAGAGGAAAACACCGATATACTTATAAACTAGATAGAGTAGGCAGGTTTCTTTTTGGAAACAAAAAGTTTTGCCGGATATGCTGGGTTTTTTTTTTTTACTTAACTTATAGTAAAAAATAAATAACTGATAGTTCGATTCTATCGATACCCATCTTTCTATTTTATCTAATAGGTAATTATAGAAGTTAAAGAATATTAATATACTATTAAGACCCATATATACAAGACCCCCTTTACTAAACAGATCTATAACAAAGTGGCATATCTGAGCATCAATAAAATGGATTAAGTTTGCTACGAAAGCGTTCACAGTTTTCGTCTTGGACTTTATAGGCGAACCATAGTTATCTCTTTCTAGCTTGTTAAGGTTAATTTGTTGCCTAATCGTGCCTCCGGATTTTTTGTGTGAGTAAAGAGCCAAACGCTTCGTTTTAATTTTATGGTGTCCTATTGTGCTGTTGTTATAGGGGCCTGCTAAAACGACGTCATCTATCTCAAATAATAGTTTAACAAGATGGCAACGCCATAAAATAGTTTGCCTTAGCCAAAGCGCTGTGTTTTTTAAAATTGTTAACTTTCGTAAGTTCTGGCTTCGTTTTCTAATGCAGCGATTATTTTATTTGCAATCGCTATTAATTTTAGTTCTGTAGGTAAGACACCATGTTCTCTGTAAAACTCGCTAAGATCTTTAGCGAAACCTTTGCTTGTTTTACCACAAATTAAGGGCATTACAATTGAGTTTACTAACTTCCGGTTTGGACGCTGGTTCTGATAATTGTATTAATTCTATTTGTATGGTGTTCGGGCCCAGGAGTGCCGGCTAATTCTGAGACAGGAGATCCCCTAAATCCTATTGAGTGGAGTAAGACAGCAAACGCTATAGCTGGAGTTACCCACATTCAGAAGTCTGCCAATAATTTCGAGTCTTTTTTTTAGCCTGTCGTTATTGCAGGTTGTATTACTTAGCAGCTAAGAAGTCAAAAAAAGACAAGGGTATTTTGCTAAAAACAGTAAATAACCCAGTCCCAAAACCTGCGGGCCCCTTTGGTCCTTACTTTTACTGCGGGGTAAGGACTGACATGCGCTTTGTATATTTTCCTTTGTGCCCTTTACCGCTTCGTTGTACGGACAGGGCACGAGGCTTAATGGACCTCCACGGCACAGCTCATAGGATTTCCAACTTTCTTACTTACAGAATTCTAAAATAGGAAAAATTCTTACTTCCTTACTTGCAGAAAACTTAAGTATCAATAGGGGTTCTTGAGCCGTGTCCCTTTCTTTCTAGTCTAACAGGCTATTGTTTTGTAAAGTAACTAGCAATAAAAGTTTAACTAGTAGGATTAATACATAGCCAAGTCTTGGTGATTCATTAGCATTAGCAGTAATTAGTTAACATCTACAAGCTATCTTTTAATAAATATGACATTTCCATCGTAGGGTGTAGATATTCTTTCAATAAAACCTTTAAAAGTGCCTGCTATGAAAAGTCGTTATAGCCCTATCTTCTTTTGAGGTATTGAGATTCTTTCTTTACTAGCTTATTTGGTGGAATCGGTAGACACGAAAGCTTTAAAAGCTTTTGCCCTCAAGGGCGTGCAGGTTCAAATCCCGCAATAAGCAACAAAATAAAACAACCTAACTGTTTTTGTTTGCCTAGCCTTACTAAAGGTCTTTTTTTAGTAAGGAAGGGTTTATCAATGTAAACTGGAGGGTTATTGCAAAAAAAATATAAATGTTAAGAGTTAATATAATATAAACAATGCTACACATTTTAGCTATATTCGAACTATGAATGTTTTGTACTTTATTTAATTATAAATTCCGGGTTTTGTTGTTACAGCATCTTTTTATTCAGGATAAAGAAGTAGCCCAGCTTCCGAGTTTAGAAGATCCGCTACTGTAAAGGTTTTTTTAAGAGGGCACATTTTGAAATATTCTATAATAGCTTCCAGTCGCACCTTGTCCTTGTTTCCCAAAGAGGGCTTTATTGCTTTTAAAAGGCCCACTAGTTCGTTATCCTCTAATACTTTTATTTTTGCATTGATGTCGGTTTCAAAAGCGCTATTGACCGTGTTTATTTCTTCAAGCTTTTTGAGTATTGGCTCAAAGGGAGCCGTCTCTTTATTTTCTTCGGCCGCTTTGTCCTTATGTACAAGCAATATATCGCAAAGCCAATTGTATAGATTATAGGCGTGGGGCCGGCTTGTGCGCACTAAAGCGTCTTTGTATAGATTCCTTAAAGAGCCTACATCTTTAGGACGGATAAAAAAACTATCGTGAACAGTCGTTATTGGCGTACCAGAAGGCATATGCTCTGCTATGCAGTAACACGCTGACGCGTCGCAAAAATGAATATAATTTGCGACTAGCGCATTAACTGTTTTCGTTTTTGATCGCACTAAAGATCCATCCGCGTCCCTTACCGGCCGCTTTAACGTAACCTCTTTGCGCCTATAAGACTTGTTAGTTGTATACCCCGTTTGATATTAAATAAACAGTTTTTTTTCCTCTTCTTTATGGTAACAAATATAAGTATTTCAGTAGTGCCCCCGTATAGTCAACAGGTCAAGGTCATATAGCATAGCGCCCATCGCGCGCATCATGTGCATGAAAGCATTTACTTTTGCAAATTCAGGCTCATTTTTTAAAGCTTTCATTATTCTAGCCGCGAGGGTTATTAGCATACTCTCAGTAGGTATCCACTCATAACGGATTAAGAATTCCTTGAGGTCTCTAGCAAAGCCTTTAGTAGTTTTACCATAAATTAAAGGCATCACTATTTTTTTTATAAACGCCCTATCAGCGTTTTCTAGAATACACTTGACTAATTTTGTAAGCGTCGCGTCCTTAAAGGAGTCTTTTTTTAAAAGAGTCTTTTCCCCCTTTATTTTATTTAATAAGCGTTGGTAAAGGTCCTGTTGATTACCGCTACCGCCCGTTGCGCGAAGAACATTTGTCAATTTACACATCTTCTTGTCGCCGTTTATCACACCCATTATTTGGTAAGCTGACGCTGAAGCATCATAAAAAACACCAACCTTATCGTACACCCCCGAACGAATAAGCAGTAACTGATTTACTTGCATAGCAGTTAATTTTTCCGCCAAAAGATCCGCAAATAACAAATCCAGAAACCCTTCGTTCTGGATAAGCCTGTTTCCAAAAATAGCATCCCATTTTTGGATTAACTCGTCTTCTACTAGGACTTCTTCTAGTAACAGCCGAAACATTTTTTTTGTAGTTTCATTTTTGTTACGGTTCACAGGCCCTTTTTCGGAATGAAACCCTAATAAACTTTTTACAGATTCATTCAACTGAATATTTAGATGCCCTATTCGATAAATACGTCCCCTAAAGTCCTGGAATGTCGGCCAGTAAATGGCCTTCCCCTCATATAATTCGGCAATGTAGAGTAATTCCTGGTTTTTTAAAGTGTCGTATTTTTTCGACAGCAGCTCTTTTTCAGCAGCTATTCTTGTTTCTGCTTTAGCAGCGTACGGATCCGAAAACAGTATAGTAGTTTTTTTATTTACCGCTTTTATCATTTCCTCCGTCGGCCTTAGCCAATCGTCATTAAGCAAGAATACTTCGTTCAGGGTTAGTCGATCCTCGTACTTATTATAAAAATTATATTCATTCAAGGGTCACAAAAAGGTACTTTTTGGAGCCTATTTATGGCCTCAGAATGCTTTAAAAACATACGGTGCGTGTGTTACGCGATCCGTATGTTTCTCCAGGTAACCTTGGTATGAAAGGTTTGTAAGTGAAAATAACAAATGTCCTCCATTTTCACCCCTCCCCGTAGATTCTACTGTCCAATCGTTTGGCGGATAAACCATAGGTAACGCACACTTTTTAGGGTACGTTAACAAATCAGAGCCGCACCATACAAAAAAGCCCGTGCGAATAGGCTTGCCTTTGTGGGAGATTGTAGCGTAATTTTCTAATAAGCCGTCTTCTAGTAACTTTCCAGTGATTACTGCAGTCAACGCTTCACTATATTTAGTAAAGAATACGTTTGCGTCGCTTATATCGCCCTTGTCAACGAATTCAATATCTTCTTTATTAGGGGCTTTTTTTTTTTTCAAGTGGTACCCTACTAAATGTTCGTAGATATCGCTTTGAAGTAGACTAAGCCAACTTACTGATTTTACACGGGGGCGAAGATCTATAGGCCCTCCGGCCCAATCGTTTAAAATACTTGCATTGACGTCCAGAGACTGTGTTAACGCTTTACAAACCGCTAATGTTATTAAACAGGATAACGTTTTCTCATCAAGATTTTCATCAAAAATAGTATACTTTGCTGAGATCTTGGTTTTTTGCTTTTCTAGTCGGGTCGTGGTCTCCTTAATGAGGTCTTTCCAGCAAATCGACTTCAGATCATTGGGTATTACTGGAATAGCTTGCTGAAGTGAAACACTAAGCTCCCTAATTCCGCAAACATTTGAAAGACATAAAGCTTAAGTTCCGGATTGTTTACTATTATTAGGTCGAGTTCTTCCTCGAGTGCTTTTAAGTATTCAACTAACCCCTTGCTAAATCGTTTTTTACTATCTACATGTTGCAAAGTAAAGCAGTTATACTCTATTTTTGACTCGATTCCATGGTTGGATTTTTTGAATACTTTTATTTTGCTCTTCCAGAGACACGCCCTTTAGGATGTTGGTGCTAAGCGTACTTTTAGTACGACTGTATGATAATGCGTGTGTTGCTACAGCACGCTTTAGTAGGATTTTTTCAATTCGATGATTCATATTTAATTTATTTATTTTAATTTTTGTTACAAACAACTTCTTATACTTTGCTTTATTTTGAAAGGGCACAATTCCCTTTTTATAGTTTTATAATTTTATTATAAACTAACGCTAACGGTTTTTTCTTTTGTTTAGTTTTATATAAATACAAAACATAACTAAAACACTTAAAAAGCTAACTAGTTCGTGTTTTGTAATTTATAATTTATTACTAAGCTTAAAGAATAACACTAACGGTTTTTTTTCTTTTATTTCTTTACTTTTATATAAATATATAAAAGTAAATACAATTACTACGCTTAAAGAATAAAGCAAAAAGGGAGGCTTTTATTTGATTTAGTTCTATAGCATATTACAAAACATAACGAAATTACTTAAAGAGCTAATTGGTTCGTATTTTGTAATTTATTATAAATAACTCAATAACTATTAAGTTTAAAGAATAAAGCAAAAGGGGGACTTTTACTTGATTTAGTTCTATATAAATACAAAATACAACTAAATAACTACTAAGCTAATTAGTTCATGTTTTGTAATTTATTCTTAATAACTAAATAACTACTAAGTTTAAAGAATAAAGCTAACGGTTTTTTCTTTTGTTTAGTCCTATATTATATTAATAGTTACTTAATATTAATTAGGTTAATAGTTATTTAATATTTATTTATTATTTTATATAAAATATATAATAATAAGTAGCTATTAGGTTTACCCTCCGGGGCCCCCTCCTCGGGGAGAGGGATGTACTATATCTCACTAAGGTGAGATAAGTACAATCCACCTATTGAGAGAAGGTAACCTGAGCCTTGTCGGTAGACGTTTCTGGTACTAACCCGCTTATTTTCTCCTTCATAGGTCTTTCTACAATCTAACCTGATCGTAAACCTATAACTGATCTGTTTTCTTTTATTCGTAAATACATTTGCTCTTTAAAAGAGCGCTCAGAATGAGATCTAAAATTACTTATCTGAGATAATCGAAAACAAACGAATTGTTTGCTTTTTTTCTGAGAGAAGTTTAACCGTTCGCCTGAGGGAAGTATAACCTTATCGCCTTTGCTGCTACAAATTGCAACAGCCAGGGGGGACCCGCTGGGGGTTCCCTTTTATGATCCCAGGGAAAAGTGTATGCCAAATCAGGCTTTTGTACGACGTCAAAATATTTTTATCGAACTGGACGGGCTCACCGATAACCACATTGCAAAATATCCGGGTTAGCCCGTCTAGTCAGTGTTCGAGACTATTACCTAGCCCCCTCGTCCCGCTAGGTAAAATCAGCCTCCACCTTTCTTTAGGCTGTCTTATGTTTAAAAAATTTGACGTGTACGATAGCCAATTGCATTTGTTTAAGTTAATTTTATTTAGTCCCCAGTGAATTATTTCCGCTGCACTTCATCAAGTAAGCCATCAACCACGCAGTACATCTCCATTAGGCCAAGTATTCGAATTTCCGCTATCTGCCGCGTTTTTAAATTTTTGTTTGTAAAGCGATTTCTAATCCTTTGCATAACAAGCGACGCAACCATATCAATGCCGTCCTTGGTTGGAGCTAAAAGTATTCTTAACATTCAAAACCCGTTCGTTATAAACGGCGTTATTTTCTTTTATATTAACTAGCTGTTTGAAAGCATTTTCTAGATTAGCGAGTGATTCCGCGGCTTTTCGTTTTCTTTCATTTAAAGATATTTTTGATTTTGTTTGTTTCATTCGAATCTATTTGTTTATAAAATGAACCAGTATAGGGAACCTAACCCTCTCTGAATCGCTATTGCATTGTTCAGGCCCTTCTTATTATTTCATAGAAGTACTCGTATTTCGTTGGTATTGGTAGTTTAGTAAAAAACCATACGTATTGTTTGTGTGTTACCAAGCCTCCTTCCTCGCTTGGTAAGATCAGCCCCTTGACCGCTTGGTTAAATAGGCTGCCCTTGCGTAAAAAAAAATTTGAAATATATAAGTGTATTATTGTTTTACTTTTAAAGTAAATAAAAAATAAAGCTGTGTGTGGGGATATATTCGCAAAAATATCTGCTTTTGACCGAAGAATAAAAATTAGTATATTGAGGCCCCTAAAAATAAAAATAGCGTGCTTAAAATTGGAAATACGAGATCTTTATGACCTTGAATTTATGAAAAACTGGAGCTAAATAAAATTAACTAAATAAAATTATTAACTAAATAAAACTAACTAAAAACAAAAAACCCGTTCTATTGCTTGTCGCTGACGTTATGGAACACTTGGACTAAATCCTTCACGATTTGGTAGGCCTGGATGTCAGCCATTAGCATGATCTCAGTGCGCTCCCGGTTCGTTAGGGTATGTCCCAGCAAAAGATTTTTAGTCGTTTCTTGAGTTACGTTGCGAGCCATCTGGTAAGCCTGTACATTTTTTAAGCCGTCCCTTTCCAGTTGTTTTATTCTCCGGTAAGGGTCTGGTTTTGCGCTTAAAGGCTCATCCAGCCAGCGCCGCATTATTTTTCTGATATTACTCTTTTTATCCGTTGTCTTCTTTGATATCGGCTTTCTCTTTTTAATGGTTGCCATTGTAAATATTTTATTTGTAAAGATTTGAGCAAAGCGCTAATAAATCATATAATTTCTGTGCAAGATACAGTCTTGTTACATATAGGTTAAAGTAAAAACTAAGGCCTCACAAAAATATTCAAAAAATAAATAAATAGGAAAGCGCGAAGCTCAGAAAATCAAGTTAAACGCCTTTTCTCGGCCTTCATGGGTTTCGATACAGAACATAAAAGCAGCTATTTCTTTTTCACTCCAAGACTGAAAGGTCCCCGGGATGTCGCCCGTCCGGGTCAAATGCTGCTCAGCGACTACTCGCTTGGTTAGCAGTTGGAGTACCTCGGTTTTGCTAAAGAGACGCTGGCCAATTAGAGTGTATCGGAGATATTGGTCGTCCCAATGGCGCCCGAGGGCTTCCCTAACACAAGAGTTCATAAACATTATATCTACCTCACCAGAAAAATCCTGTGAATACAAATAACAGAGGCCAGATACAAGCTGTACGAAACCGTAAGCCGCAAAAAACATTACAGTATACTTAACAAAAGCATTTTCTGAGCTGGACCCGTCGGCGCCATACGCAGTCTCGGGGAAAATTACAAAAAGTAATGATATTATTAACGGTGTTATTTATTTTTGTCATGGTTTAAATTTTTAAGTTATTACTGAAGTCGATGCGCACCTCCAGGCCAAATAATATCCGCGGCCTAGCCCCGGTAAGCAACAAAGCGATAACGCGATGCAAAATAGCGCCGCGCCCACTACTAGGAGCTTCTTTAAAGGAGCAAAACTACTACGTTCAAAGTGTTTTAGAAGCCTACGGCATAAAAACAAAGATACTTTTTGAACCGGAGGTTCTTGAAGCATTTATTGAGCAAGAAAAAACCTTTGGAAAAGGGCTTATTACGTATTTAAGAGATTTAGAAAAACAGTAGGATCGCCCAATAATTGATGATAAACAGCTAAAGCGGTATATTTTACAAATAATCTCGGAGTAGGGAAGCTTGGTATTTCCAAACACTTCAGCGTGTTATTCACTGGTTCCTAATGACCTTAAAAAACTAGACTGGAAATCTCTAATAGCGGAGTTTCATAAAGGTCTAGAAAAACAAAGCTATTTTGATATAGGCAAAATGAGACCAATAATTAATGTGTTTCTAAAAGAAAAAACCCTCCCCTGGTAATTTCTTGTCTAGTGTCATTGTCCCTATGTACCCTTCTAACGAAGTCTTTAAGTAAAAACACAAATGGGCTTCTAGTCAATGCCAATGGCGAGTACGCAGGCGAAGAAATGGGCCAACGTCCGCGCATAAAAGCTGCAGCCTGGTTAAACCACCTTGTGCAAGCTCTCGAAGTACATTTCGATGGCGTATACGGAGGAGAAAAACAAAAGCTAGCAAACGGCGAAAATAAGGAAAAAAAAGACGGGAAAAAACTAAAACTAGACAAAACGAGTTACGAGTCACTAGAGAGGATAAAGTTACTGCGTTCGTATAGCGTAAAATTAGCGCAGACTAGTACGGAAGCCTTGCTAGTGGAGGGTGTACTCGTTTCGTATAAAACGATCGCGACTAGGTCGGAGGCTAATACTACTAAAGGGTTTAAAACACCTGGGTATTTTGTATGGTGCGGATCCAATTTACTAGTGTTTCCTAGAACATTAGCGTTACCTATGATTTACCCGCCAAATGATTGGGTAATTAACAACAATGGAACCATAAATGGAGGATACTTGTTATTTGAATTAACAAACCTTTCATATCAAGGGTATTTAAACAAACGTTTTAACCATTCGCATAATCATAATTGAACTTTAAAGCACACAGAGGCTTTAAACAAGTTACAAAAGGTGCCATTTGTTGTTAATTCTTTAATTATACGGTTTTATAACACCTATCAAAGTAAACTAACGGAAAAAGAGATTCTTTTACTTGATAATCGGTGGCTAAAGCCAACAAAAGAAATGTTGCAAATTATCAATATTTTTTACAAGAAGCAATTTAATGATCCAAAAGGCGAGAAAATTGAAACAAGAAATGCTGCTCAAAAGGCCCTTTTGTCAAAAAGAAACGCAACTATAAAAACCCAAGATACTCTTTTTATTACACAATTGTATTTAAAGAAAAAAATGTATTGGTGTACATTTCAGGATTTTAGAGGCCGTATTTATCGCATGGGGCATCTGAATATTCAACAAGATAGTTTTGTAAGAAGCTTAGTAGGGTTTCATAGTGACAAAGCCCTTGTAAATCGTAACAAAAACAAATACACAAAAATAAAGTTTGATTTACTGCTGGAATCCATTTTAATTGAAGAACATCTAATAAAAAAATGGAGTGCTATTTTTGGACAAAAAACAATACATGAAAAGGGTTTTATGGAATTGTTGTTTAATGATCTTTTGGCAAAAAATCTTACTTTAATACAAGTAGGTCAGTTATTGCATCTTCGTCAGGGAGCATACGATAAAATAGGCGTTTTTTATGACGCTTCTGCATCCGCTTATCAAGTAATGGGTGTATTGACCGGCGATAAAAAGTTGTGTCTATTAACAAATGTATTGAAAGAAAAAAACAATACAACGCTCAAACAAGATATTTACACTCATTTAGTAAACAAAATTACTATCGAAGATACACTAATTGATGCAGCAAGCAAAAAATTGGAGAATAGAAATATTTCACCAAAAGTGTATCACTCAGTTATTTTACATCTTAAATCATTTGCAGAAAACGCTGACAGGGCTTTATTAAAAAAAATAGTGATGCCTTTAGTGTATGGTAAAACAACCCAAGCTTTCTCAAAAGATTTAAATACGTTTTTTAACGAATATAACTTATTACCTTCAGAGGAAGAATCAAAGTTAATGGCAAGTATAATTATAAACCAGTTAAAAACAGAGCCTGAGTTTATAAAAGCTAATAGTTTTATGAAAATGATGCGAGCTCTAGGAGCTGTTTTATTTGAAGACGGTCTTTTGAGTATAGATGGTCCCTATTGGAAATCAAGTATCGTTTATCATAAGGAAAACAAGGAAAACATTAATCTATATTATAAAGGGGCGGACAACGCTGGATATAAAAGAAAAGAAGTTAAGTTAGTTCGGCCTGAAAGGGATGAGCAAGGGTTTCTTATAAAATCTAAAGTTAAAAGTGTTAATGCGCTAGTGGCTAATTACGTTCATTTTATCGATGCATCGATTTGTTATTACGTTATAAAAAATCTACCTTCAAACGCGCCTATTGGCACAGTTCATGATAGTTTTTTTATTCAACCCCAAAATATTGACTGTTTAAAAAACGCATACAAAAAAGGGTTAGTATTTGGATATAAAATCCATGTGTATAATCTTTTAAATTGGTTGTATCAAATCTTGTATAACTATGGAAAACACAATAAGAATCTTTTTGATGATAAACAACTGAAACTATTAAAAAAGCTTTTAGACGCTGTACAATTTAACAAAAAGTTTACAAATAATTTTGAAATTAGTACTGTTGAAATGCAAATTAAAACGTTAAGCTCATCAGAAATTATTGAGTTATTAGAAGCGTTACGGCCTGTTTTAAACAAAAAAAAACAAGAAGGGATGCTCT
>JAUJPO010051161.1:0-15231 GCA_032270745.1 Tiaropsis multicirrata
GTTTCAAGTGTTTTGCTAAGCTAGATCCCGATTTTCCGAATATTCCGAAAAAAGCCGAATATCAAATCGGAATAAAAGTCGAAGTCTTAAATCCTCCTCCTCCTCCGCCTGGAAATAAAACGAAAGAGATTTGAAGGGTCATCGGGGCTGACCAAAAAGAAAACAAAAAAGCTATGGTGGGCGATCGGAGTCAAAATTGCTAATATTTTAACTTTATTCTAACTTTAGCCTTCCTCTCCTATCTGAAAGCTAGGAGTTTCTTTGCATATTACAAAGCGTCTTCAGACTTCAATTCAGTTTAGTTTTCTTCACCCACTACTGTTTTCGTCACTTTTGTCCAAAAAACGCACATTTTAGCCTAAAAGTCGTCGGACTAAATTTTCGTCACCTCCAAAAAATTTCGTCACTATTGTCCAAAAAATGGTATACAAAGTTCATCCATAGAAATGATTTTTAGCTTTCATCTTGAAAGAAAGTATAAATGTGTAGATTCACTAGTCTTTTTCTCTTGAAGTCTTTTAGAAGATATCAAATGTAATCTTGCATGGAATAATAGCTTAAGCGGTCTAAGGTTTAAGGTTTAAGGCATCACTCACGGGTTCGAATCCCGCTTCTGCGCGCTTCTGTCACGGTCATTTTGATTCTTTGCATATTTATTTGCATAAACCTAAAGAAGCTAACATCGCAAATAGGAAAGGAAAATGTTGAAAGACTTTGTCAAGCCTAAAAACTATGAAAGGGGGTCATCACCACCCTTACACCATGTCCGCCCGCGGCGTCGAGATAACGCGTTTTGGTAATAGCTTATAAAATAGGTCATAAAAAAAGAATAAAAAGTTTAAGTCGAGTAAGGAAGGTATGCAATAATACATTGAAATCTTATAATGATCATGACATTTTTAATATCCATTTTTTTAATAATAGCATAATAAAAAGATACAACTTATTTTTATCGCATTTTTGACTGACTGTTTTTAGAAGAGAACAGCTTGCATTTTTAAAATGACATTTTTTATTCATTAACGCGAAGAGGTCAACACACTGGAGACTTGTATAAAAATCAAGAAAGTCGCTACATGGTGTGTGTTTTGTTACGTTTAAGAAATTAGTTGTTTGGCTTATGTGTTTTTTTAAACACATTATAGAAAGACTTTTTATGCTGGATACGTAATTTTTGTAACAAGATCTCTATCTCATGTAAAAGCATTTTCTTGTTTCTCTGTTTATATAAAGAAACAACAAGTTAAAAACAAGAAACTTGAGAGAGCTCACAGCATTAAAACTGAAAGCAATACTGCAACAAAAATTCTGCGAAAGGATTTCACAAAAGTTGATAGAAGAAGTGGTTTTTGTTTAACATTTTGACCTTCCAAGAACGAAGCAAAAATATGTCTGTTAAGAAAAATTCAGATTTGCATTTAGATTTACGTGACATGTTACGTGAAGCCAATCCAAATGCAGAGCTATCGTGTGTGGTGCGTGACCCGAATGGACAAAGTATCGACTCATCTATCGAAGTGTCAAGCTCTCGTGGACGAAACGTGAAATTCTTTCCGAAACTGACAGGCAAGCATAGCGTTTATTTGTATTATGATGCTAACTTGGTACCAGGCTCACCTTTTATTATAGAAGTATTGCAAAAACCGAAATTGATGAAATAAATTACGTTTGTTGTTAACTGCCTCGGGTGATTCAATAGGATTCGTGCCCGATATATATTTTTGTTTTGCTTTGGATTCGTGATGGATTCTGACTTCGTATGCAACTTTATGAACCCTTAACTTATAAAACAAACAAAAAACTAAACTAAATTAATTACTATTAATCCGTAATTTCCCACCCTCGATCCTCAAGGTCCGAAGTTGGTTTTAAATACGTAGACTGCCCCATGCCAAAATCGGTGATCAGAATTTTCATAGCATCAATGGGGTATGTAGCCCTGGCTTCGAGTGTGGTGAATTTTTGTAACCATATTAAAAGTAGGTTTAAAAAATTATCAATTTGAAGATTCTTTTGAAGAGTATAATTAGAGGCGGATGTAGAATGTACTCAACATTTTTGACTGATAGTGTTGACTTCCAAATAAGGAATATGAAGTGGGAGAGGACAAATTTTAGCCTTTAGTCAAATGTTTTTCAATGGGAATAAGATATACTCTATTGGGACAATTTTTTATGATAGCCTGACCACCGGGGACAGTTTTTTGACCCATCTTTCCAGCGGATGAGAAGTCAGCTATGATATTGGGATATCTACTAGCGAAGGACAATAATGAAATTTAATGGTTGATGCCGATCTAGAGCCGAATTTCGAATCTTTTTGTTTTCATCTGTTTTTGTAAAAAAATATTATTATTATTTATATCTTGTATAGTAAATATTTTAAATATTTTTTGCTAATCGAAAGCTATGAAAGGTTTTTACTTCTGTGAAAAGCCGTTTTATCCCTTTTTGGATCATACAGATACTGATATGTTTTTTATTAAAACATTGTGAATGAAAGAAGCCTTCCGATGTTCTGAAGAAAAATAACTGTCTTCAAGCAATTTTCAAGATATTCCTTTTTCGTTTTAACTCTTCCAATACCACTAGAAAGAGAAAATATCTGGATTCTAGCAAATAACAAATGAGAAAGTTTGCAACCTTTTCATAAATTACGTCACAAACAACGACTGCCTCGTTTTCATACAATTACCAAGATGATTATGTCTCACGAGACTCAAAATGACGAGTCAAGTTTTGATTAGCTCCCTTAGGATTCGGAGATTTCCAGTTCACGACAGACGTTGTATCTATGTGGCTCAAAATTGGACATTTATATCGGATCCCTTACATTGAAATATTTTTTAATCTATCTGAAGAATTGATTTACTTTCATTGCGGGACCTCTAATGATACCTTCGAAGTGAGTTTAAAGAATACAACTAAAAAGTGTGAATACCAAATTTTAAAATATGGATTTGCAACTATTCGCCAACAGGAGCAAAGCTCTGAATGATCTACAAGTGAGATGCCAAGAGTACAACAATAAAACAGACTGTTAACAGATCAAATTGACAGCCAATTTTCTGCATTAGAAGCGAAATTATTAAACAAAATCGAAGAATCAGTTAACGCCAGTAAAAGGCAAAATCAACGATCTGATAAACCAAAAAAAGTTTCGCTTTTCTCTCACGCTACGAGCTTTAACGGCCATTTGAAGTTTTTACTGTGTGGTGTCAAAGAGTTAAAGGTATTTACTTTCGCGATTGTCGTGAATTTAGTAAATCACGGTAAAGAAATCAGGTAAAAAGCAGGCAATAAAGCGAAAATTAATCCCAGCGAAATGCGTTTTTTTGAAAAAATTGCGAATCGCGAAATCGAAAAACTGCGAAATTAAATACCTTTAAATTATGAAAGGGCGGGTATTTGCCACCTAGTTTTGAATTTGAACTATAAAACTTGTGGTAACATTTTTGAGGGGCTTTTTGGGTTATTTTTGCCGTTATGGTTATCATAAGTTGGGAATCAAGCGAGTAATCATTTCACTTTCACATTGTGCTAATTAAAGAAAAAGGGAAAGTAATTATTTCGTCACGATACAAGAAGAAGGATGTAATTACCTTTTTTTTCATTTTCAATTTAAATTTTTCTTTCACCCATATGATATTTAAAGAAATGATTTACAAGTTTAGTTTAACATTTACATATAATTTATCTGCCAAATTGAGACCATGTCGTTCTTTAGTACAAAAGTCTCTAAAATTTACTTGAATAAAAGAGACTAATTTTCATCTCGATGCTTCGTTCTCCAAACTCGTTTAAGAGACTTTTGAATGGGAAAAATTTGGCAGCTCCACAATCTCTAACTTGGAAATGAATACAAAGTATAATCTATGTACCTTGTAGTAGCCAAATCTACCGTTGACGAGAGCTACGTTGTTTTATCCGAGTATCATTTCATTGTGTATTTCAACGAACCCCAAAGGTCTTAACAAATGTTTAAAAAACAAAAGTTATAAACCAAGCGCTCACCAACCAAAACCAAAATAAAGGAAACGAGAATTGTAAACAAATTGAAGACCAGATTTTTAGAGGAAAATATGTGAGTGAAATATTACCCGGGAAAATGACAGTATTCATGATATTCATTACGTAATCTTTTCTACGGAAACTTTTAAAATAGAAAGATGTTTGTTTTTTAGTTCTATTATTAAAATCAAAACTAGTCGCAAACACCCGACCTTTTAGAATGCTTTCCGTAAGAAAGATTACGTAATAAATATCATGAATATATATAAGCACCATTTCTTTTTACTTTTCGTTTTAGTATGAAAGACAACTGTGTCTGCCTGCTTGTATCATGAAAGGGAAATTTTACAAGGTGATTGAATGAATGAACGGATGAATTGGAAGTTAATATTACTTCACGGTATGTACGAATTTGAATTTTTTATTTCCGTGTCGGATACTGTACCTCAGACAAAACGTCGTCGGACAAAAGTGACAATTTCTTTTGGAATTGACTAAAATTAAAATTCGTCTGACTAACATTTGTCCGATAGAGTAGCTCGGGCTTGTCACGTTACGTCTAGAATATACCGTAACGTTTTACCACCAGTCCCACCTATTCTTCGACAGACATTGATATATACCATAAGAACCATAATTATTTAGATGAAGAATATGGTTTCACCTGTGCCAAGTTGATATTGAAAAATGCATTATTAGTATGAATTCCATTGGGAAATGCGACTTCACTGACTTTGAAATTCCTTAATTCGGTTATTCCACTTTGAGTAACACTATAAACCGATGGTATATCTCTACGCCCTTTTTCAGAAATAAAGCATTTTCTATGTGCATAAACCATGTAGAGCATATATCAGAAGGACCCTCTACAAAATGATGAAACAAGGTATCTCCGTTGAGATCATATCCACTGATGATCTGTTGTTTGGTTCGAAAGTCACCATCAACATCATACTCATTCATAAGATAAAACATATCATCGGCACTATTGAAAGCTAATCTTTGAGACGAAATATTTCCATTCGGTAGTACCAAGACGATTCGTTTGAAGTGCCAAATTTCTGTCTCGTTATACTGCTACTGCATCAAATTCAATATAAAATCTCCTGCTACATTGTATTCATCCAGTTGCGTTAAAGCAATGGCTAAGAGTGAACCGAGCCTTTCACTCTGCCAAAGTATTGAGTGTCTAGACTTTACCTCAACTTCAGGTTTTGAATATTCAAGCTTTACTGTTTTATTCTCGTCAGATTGACTGTCAATTTCGATTGTTTTTTAAATGCCCAAATAAGGTTTCAAACATCCGTGATATATTTTCACTTCTTTTGTTAACCCGGAAAGAAATGAATTTTTCAATTTCTGATTTTCAAGGACAAACCAATTAGTAGTTAAGGGGTCATACAAGATGCCATTATACAGCCATTCTGTTCGAGGGCCAGGATATGTAATTTGAATTTTGATCAAAGTAGAATCTATTTGTTGTTCTTTCTCCTGGTCGTATGTTAAAACACCGACCTTGATGAATCTTTCAGGATCGAAAAACAAACGGTCTTCGTTCTCGCTTAAATTATTTGTTTCATCAGAAAAAATTGTGAAATATTTCCCTGAATAATCGAAACCACATTCCTCATCATTGAGTGAATACAAATAACGTTCATCACTTTCATCAAAATGAATCTTACAGAAGTTGACGTCGGCTGGTAGAAAAGATTGTCGAAGCGATTTAGCAGTCATTTTGTATATTTCTCGTGAACTGTGCACTATAAAGATGCCGTCTACTTTCTCTCGTAACTCTTGGGAAATCACACTTGTTTATATTCTTTCCGTAAAATCTGATTCAGATCTTGTCTCATGTTTCACTCTCTCCTCCGTTGAATGTTCGCTTAGAAATATTGTTTGCCTTTTAAAGGCCCTTTTCTCCGTAATCAGTTTACGAGTTTGTGCCCAATTGTACGGGACCACTTCGTAACAAGCAACAAGCCGAACTTGGTTTTGACAGGAGGGTCAATATTACGGAAGCCGAGAAGGGACAACAAACTTTCTTTTTTTGCTGACATACTTTGTTTTTTTGCAAACATAAAAGGTTTTTTGGAAACATAAAATGGAATTTCAAAGGTAACGAGGTCGCAATTTCCGATGATGTTATATATGCATTTGATAATGCATTTTTCAGAGGCCTTGGAGGTAGCATGTATTTTGAGTGGAGATATCATTCAATGTTCCAAGATGCTGTCGTAAAGCTGCTTAATGTTCGATCTGGAAACAAAGTTTTAGAATATGATTTGGGAAGAAACGAGCAGATTCTTGGATATAATTGGCATATGGAAGAAATAGTCATCGAGGTGGAAAGCTCATACGGAGGAAGAACAATAAACTTCTTGAAAGACCTTTTGCACAAAGAGATGAGTTTAAAACATTTTGCTCGTTTAGCTTGCATGAAATGGTTAAGCGAAGGATATATGAAAGAACGTTTACCCAATTGCTTACGCAAATATGTCGGTATCGAAAAATAGAACATTTTGATTAACTTTCGTTTACAGTTTGGAAACTATTTGGAAACTAATTAACATTATATTTCAATTTATATTCTGTGCGTCTAGGGGTTGATTTTATCATTATTAGGAAAATCTTAAAGAAGCATCTTCATTCTTTTAATAGCAAATGTCAAAACTTCTGTACGTTTGGGCAAAAATTGGAGTTTCAAAATCAGATCCTTACATTGTAGTGCAAACTGTGCTAAAAACCGACCATTTTCCCCCAGTTTTGGCAAAAACTTTCTAAATTTTCTCAAATTTTACCCTTAAAGTGCACCTACCCTTATGAGCCGCACATTTGGTAGCACTTACCTTGAGTGCCCCTCCCCCTGGATATAAAAGGAAAGGAAATCTTCTTTCTTCGAGTATTTTTATAGTTCTAGTTACTGGAAGAACTGTTTTCATCCTTGGATTCATCAAAATCTTCTACTGCTGACTAGTTAGTTTTTTTGTTTCCCTTGGATTGTGAGACATATTTATTTATCTTATTTCTATGAAAATTTTCCTCATTGAAATGATTCAAGCAATAAAACCAGTTTTAAACAATGAGACTCTCTTTTTCTTTTCGTACAACCCTGTCTGACTTCTGTGTCCTGATATGTGTGGGGAGGGTGTACGGGAACTCGGTTTTGGACTCTGTTTTCCTGAAGAATACCGATGTACCGATCATATTTTCAATCAAATACCGATACCGATCAATATTTTTATGTAAAAGTTTACCCAGAAAGGGTAAGATTTTGAAATTCACTGGGTGGAAATTTTAGTCTTATTTATCACCGGGATAATAGAGAATTTTGGGCAATGTTCTAAATTAAATTTCAACTTAAATACCGTAAAACCATCTGAAGTAGAGATAATACCAACACAGGCATTTTAAAAAAAATATTAGTTTCTTTTAATCATTTTTTGTACCTAGTCTGTTTGCAATAAGTATTACACTGAAACATAGGAAATGAGGACATTGATACTAAAAAAAGATTTTTCCTGCTCTACACAGCACAACAATCAGCAACGAAAAGAATTGTGGTTATAGCTTAATATAATATAGTGACTAAGGAGGTGCCACGGATTGGCGCTGACGAGAAGATGATTTTGAAAATGGGCCTTCCTAGATTGATTAAAACAAGCTTTTTCTGGCTATATCCCGAAATACCGATGTTTCGTCAAAAAATGCCAAAATACCGAAGGGTGACAATTACCAATGATTCTTGGTTGGAATACCGAGTACCAATCGAATTTACCCCTTAATCCCGAAATACCGAGTGAAAAAATAATCCGTACGCCCCCCGCATGTATGCTGTGCTTGGTACACACTGGTGGATATGATATATCGTGAGTCGTGTGACAGTTTTTAGACCAGAGGTGCTTGACCGCTGTTGTTAGAGGTGGTGTGCATATATCAGACCGTATTAATCGAACTGTTCGACTATTTGATGGGCAGTAGTTTTCGCGATGATAAAAATCGTTAAGTTTTGTGCAGTTAATTTTTACGAATACTACTTCCGTAATAAATTCAACAGATAAAACTTGTTGTTCGATTTTTAGCTGAATTCTCCACATAAGTCTGGCTTTGAATCCACTTTTAAAGTTACACTTTAAAGTAATCTTTCGGGCTGAATATTTTTCCGTTGTAATTGTAATTTTTTTTACAGTTGTCCTCGGAGGAGAGTTTTTCGTTTTTAAGTTTTTTAAAAACTTTCTCTGGTTAAATTTCTCACCGAGCGAAAATTTCTGCCGTTAAAGTAGTCTCCTTGGACTTGCAATGTCGCTATAACGACATCGTATTGCTCTTTTAAATCAGTTTAGAAAAGATTAGAAGAATTTTGCTGATCGAGCGTTGTGAGTTTAGAGAGGTTAGTATCCTTGAGTTGAGCTTTCTTGATGGATAAAACCGCCGGACAGATTTCTTTAGTATGAAAGATGAAGAAGTTGTTCAATTGTGATGTAGAGGCATTGTACTGCAAAGAGGCCAGAAACGTAGAAAATATATGTGTTGGAGACCATTTGTTTTATGATGCCTCAATTATCAATAGTTAATGGCTATGACACTCCTACACAAATTTTTCGCCATCCCTGGCTACGCTACTGTCCCTCCCCCCTCGCTCCAGCGTTTTGTGTATAATTTTTTTTGTATGGCTTGATTGCAAGATTTGAAGCTTGAAACTTGATTTTGATTTGTCAAAAATTTTGAGCGTGACGTGTTTCGTATCGAAGTGGAATTTGTTATTTTTCGTGATGTGTGACTGAGACTGATATTTAGCGTGATCTCATGATTTGGGTGTCTGTAGACGAAGGCGGAGGGCTTCAAAGGAGCATAAAGAAAAAGACTAAGCTATTGAAAAACATTGAAAAACAATACCGTATCTTAAAATGACTTCAAAATTGTTCTTTGTTTTTTAGCGGCCTTTTTTCTACTGGGAACAATTTTCTATGCTTATTTTTGACCGGGATGGTTGTTCGGTTCTATTTTTCCAGTGGAGTCAAAAAAAATTCTGAGATTGTTGACTTCCATGTAAGGAAAAATGAGCATATGCGACACCTTCTGTCAAAACCTTTGAAAACCTTGTTCTGTATCCGCCCACTATTGTTCATATTTTGTCGAGTGATATAAGCCTCAAAAATGGCTTCCATTAATAACTGCCTCAAAGGATAGTTTTAAGCACCTGCTGTGTGATCTTATAATCCATCAATTTCATCAATAAACTTCAAATAATTAGAAGCTTAATCCACTCATAAGTAAGATGAAGCTCTTCAAAACTTTTATAAACTCATTTTTTATTTTAGTTTATAAGAACAAGTAGAGTCGAATCCCCTTGATCAAAAATGTTTTATAGATCTTACCCTGCAGATACATAGCATTGTTTTAACGTCCAAATAACGTTGTTTCGGCGTCGGAACGTTATTTGGACGTTGAAACAATGTTGGGATAACGTTGTGTGTTTGTTGGGTGACGTCATCGGTTTCCAAACCCCTCTGTGTCAGTGACACGGTGGAAATACTTTTTTCCGATGGGAAAACATAAAAAGACACAAAATTCTAATGAGGATATCACAATCAGAAATTTTTTACCAGGAATACGAAATTCTATTGATGAGAATGACATTTATTTCGATAGTTCAAGCATCAAGGATATTTGTTTTTCAATCAAACACGGGACGTCATTTTGACGTTCACGTGACATTTTTTTTGACGTTGAAAGACGACGTTGTTTGGACGTCAAAATGACGTTCTGTGTTTACTGGAAAGTAAGGTGAAACAAGAAGGATAGACTATCACCTTTTACGCATTAAATGGCCTAACAATTCGATACCCAGCAAGCACATTGTCTTTTTATCTTCATTTTACGTCTATATATGTTGTTTTGACATTGGAATGACGCTCTGTGTTCACTGAGTAGTGTTTGATGGTGAATGTTGGCCTGACGAGCAGATTATTGAACTACCTTGTCGGACAAAAAAATGTCGGACTTATTTTTTGTCGGACATAATTTAGGAAAAATTTCTTGATTGATTCTGCAGGAATTAATGAGGCTGTCAATGCTCAATAATTATATGAAAAAGTAGAAAATCTCTTTAGATGTTGAAGAATAAACTTATGCTAAGATATGTTCTGAAAACATTATTGTAAGTTTTTTCTTATCCCATAGATTTCACTTCGGGCGATATTTTTTTGAAAGCATTAAAAACATTTAGGAAAAATTTTGGTTTGGGCGAAAGGTATGATATGCTTTCTCGTGTGCTTGTGCTGCCCAGTAGTATCATTGAGCCCTAAGTAATGGAATTAATTATTGTCGCAATAAGAAATCTTGACGTGACTGTCATGAAATTTCAGCCAGGGAATAAAAAACCGGGGATAAAAAGTAACGTTAAAAATAGTCTACTTCAACATTTTTGCTAGTAGCAAAATATCACGTTAAATTATAGAAAGTATTGTATAATTCTAATCTAAAAAGTCACCCCTTTGTCTTGAAGGAAAGCTCGAAGGTGTCCTTGTGGACCGGTTGGTTTGATGTTTATTTGCTGCATAGCCCTTAAAAATCTGATTTTTATAGGAAACTTGGATTTCTTGACCCGGAAGGGAAGGCTGGAAAAGGTGGTCCCTTTGGGGGACTGGAAATGTTGCGATTTTTTATCTCTTCAGCAGGGTCTCTTGGTCTGGCACCCGTGTTGCATACACACCTCCGCTATAGAACCAACCCATCTGGGCCACCAAGTCCATCAGTTTGAAGGATTATTACCTTGAAAGACGTGATCACGATGTAAACATCGAAACGTCAAGGAAAAAATGCCAAAAAATGATATGATAATTTATGCAAAAAAGGTGACTTAGTTGTGACTCCTCCGCTAGAACCAACCCATCTGGGCCACCAAGTCTATCAAATTTGAAGGATGACCTTGAAAGACGTGATCATGATCAACATCGAAACGTCGTCAAGCAAAAAACGCCAAAAAATCAGATAATGATTTATACAAAATAAAGTACTGAGGTCAGAAAACACGTGGTTTTCAGGCTTGTCTCTGTCAAAAAAAAGTTCTAAATATCATTGCCCATGTCTGTACCAAATCTCAAGACTTCTTGAACAACTGAAGTATTATTAAGCTAATCTACCAGACTATACTTGAATTTACATGTTTTTATTTTAATTAAAAGAACCTTTCTTACAAAAAAAATATTTTTGATAGACAGATGATCCTATGATAAGTAAGATGGATGCTCTTTAAACATATAAAACATCATAAAACGTCATTAACTTAAACATTGCATGTGTCCTTTTTAAAAGTAAGGTATTGAAATGAATGGTGGATTTTTAATGAATTGGTTCTTTAAAGTTTCTTGTAAGAAGTTCATTTGTACGAAGTGATTTTGTTGTCGCTAGTTGTTTGTTTGGCTTATAGACCAAGTAGTATTTGAATCAATCCAGTCAATATCAATATTCACAATTGTGCATACATTAGATTACAGCGTCCCAAATGCAAGGTTGACATCAAGCTTTAAGGTAAGAAAAATTCTGAAGACATGTTTTTAATACTTTCAAACCGTAGTTAGATAACCCGGAAAATGCTACCTTATTCAAAGTGGTGCGGACTATGGTGACGAACGCGCGACTATATTATGTCGAAAGCATGACTATTATAAGGTTAGGTTTCTTTTACTGTAAACTAGCTTCATCTTCTGCAACAGAGTTTCAGATCTAGGGCGTCGGGCTTTTTTGTAAATCGCTAGGGTATGAAAACTGAATGTTTTTTGATAAAATAAGTTTTCTAGCGGTGACCAATGTCTTATCAAAACGTCTAAGAGTGGCCTTTAAAGAATTTAAGTTCTAATGTTGAGCAATGCGATGGGTCCACTTTCAATAAAATCGCCAATCAGCGTATCCAAGTTAAGCCCAAATTTCGAATTCTGACAAAATTTAATTTGGAAACCCAATTAAACCAAATGTTTTTACAGTCAAATCCCTTTTTAAGTATGTTGGCTATCTGATGTAATTTTAAGAACGAGTATTTTATAATTTATATCGCGTTCATATCGAGTTAAAGCCTCTCATAACTTAGCATGTATTCATGCCATTCAAGCTGTGAAAAATGGCCAAAAAAGTATAATTTCTACCTATTTGATGAAGTTTCATGACACTGTGATGTCAGTTGAATTCATCTGTTTTTTTATGGTTTTGGTGATGTTATTACATGACTAGTTTTGCACAATCTCGGATATAAGGTCTGTGTCTTTCCTTCAAGGTTCATGTAAATAAGGTCAGCTATTGACAGCTATTGACATAAGTGAGCCCCACAGCTATTATTTACATCATTAAGAGGGCATTTATACTGTGTTTTTTTTCATGTCCTTCTAATTTTAAAAAGTCGACAACCTTTTTGTCTAAAGTTGTGATCGAATCGAAATAAGCGTCAATTGGACATAAATTTCGGAAAAACGCGTTTATTCTTACAAAAAAAAATTTAATGAGAATGCTTATATCAATTATATGAGAAACGGTATTTAGTATAGAACTGTCTCTTTAAAGCATTAAGAAAAATTATAAATGGTACACTTAATCTTATTAACTAGATACCCATTTAAAAGTATTTTTAATTTGATCAAACATAGTTGGCGTGAAATTCTTTTGGCCAACCCTTATATTATCTAGCCTAGACGACAACATATATATAGGAGTATAATGACCACCGTTGAGTCATTAATTTATGTCATCATCAATTTTTGGTATCCGAAATTCGACCTGTGAATATTCTACTCTAGGATTTAAATTTTCAGAACTATGGAGCCAAGTTCAATGGAGTGAAAGTCAAATCAATTAGGGCAGGCCAAATGATGAATGTTTTTCCGGCGTAGTCAGAAAAACCTATTGTTCTTTCATCATGTTTTCAGTGGAATGGCTCGTTGTATTTCTTTGCTTTTACCACTGGAATGAGAGAGAATATTCAAATTTCAATGGGGTGACCACCTTTAATGGTTTTATTGTCTGTTTTACGTTTTATATAATTTCTACGCAGTTATTTTAAACAGGAGAAGGTCCAGTACCTTCAAAAGCTTTTGGTAAAAACCTTTTCATATATTGAATTTAAAACTGTTTCTTTTTTGAAAGCGTTTTACCCCTCAAAACCTACAAAACGGTTTTTCAGTAATAACTTTTCGTAAAAAAGTCATGTCAATCTCAAATTTTGACTACTGATCCAATACGATGTTCTTAGTCTCATTTTAAATTTTTGGCCAAGTATTTTCAAAATTGTTCCTGAATGTTGAAAAACCCTGAAATACTACACTAAAACGCCTCAAAAACCACAAACTTCGACACCTGCTTTATACAACTTACTCAAACTGAGGGATACAATTCTAATGCTAAATCTTGATTCAATAACCCAAATGCTTATCAGAAATTTAATCCTAAATCAATAGTTGCATTTTCAGAATTTCTTGCCCATAATACATTTGCCTCTGATTTTGGTCAAAAACATCTTTCAAACTTTTACTGGCATCATTATTAACCCATGGTTCTAATGTTTTTTGTGACACTTTGGTATGCAATATGCCTATGTTCTGAGAAAGTCGATCACCAGGCTATAAAAGTCTGAAAAGTGCACTAATCACATCTCTATTGGGCTCTACTAATTTCTTTGGTGACTATCAATGATAAAGAAAAGGATTTTTCCATATCTACCGTATTTATAGGTACCTAAAAAGTAAAGAGTGATGACTTTAAATTCAATTGCTTTTTCTCTAAGACGAATAAATTTCATTTTTCAAGGACAGTTTTGTTAAATTTTTGAATAATTTCGAATTTTATGACACTTTTATTTAATTGGGCAAGTTTGCAATATATCAAGTACTGAAATAGTCGGACTTTCAAATGATCTCTGTCGGATAAAATCAAGTACGGAAAAAGTCGGACTTTTAATGTCATCTAAGCCGTTTCCTCAGTTTCCCCAGTTTCCAGAGTTACTCGCCTTTATACGCCTTTATACGCCATACACTTAGATACTATTGCGCCCTGACTCTCAGCACATAGCCAAAACACCCCCATCTAAGCCGTTTCCTCAGTTTCCCCAGTTTCCTTAGTTACCCGCCTTTATACGCCATACACTTAGATACTATTGCGCCCTGACTCTCAGCAAATAGCCAAAACACCACCATCTAAGCCGTTTCCTCAGTTTCCCCAGTTTCCTGAATGACCCGCCTTTATACGCCATACACTTAGATACTTTTGCGCCCTGACTCTCAGCACATAGCCAAAACACCCCAATCTAGGCCGTTTCCTCAGTTTCCTCAGTTTCCTGAGTTACCCGCCTTTATACCTTGATATATTGCAAACTTGCCATCCAATGGGTACATATTCGTGTCCATTTATTACCGAAAATTATTTGTTTGATTTATAGGAAAACGAAAAAGAAATTATCAAAACAGCCAATCGAACGTGAGCAAATCAAAACTACATCCAAATATGATATTCAAAAGTCAAAGCAAAGAAAGTAAGTAATAATAAAGAAGTGCAAAAAATCAAGAAGGCAAGCGCTTAACTTTTTTTATTTTATAAGAACACCGAGCCTCAGATTTGGTGGTAAATTTTACCTAAAACTATTAAGAAGTCACAATTTTGCCCAGGTGATAGATAAAAGTTTACCCGGAAAGGATAAGATTTTTAAATTCACTGGGTGGAAATTTTAGTTTGGGCAATTTTATAAGTTAAATTTCAACTTAAATACCGTAATACCATCTGAAGAGACAAAATACCAACACAGGAATTTTTGTCGAACATTTTCTAAGTTGGTTAGTAAGTTTCTAATTTCTATGGTTATTTTTTGTATTTAGTCTGTTTGGAATAAATATTAGACTGAAACACAGGAAATGGGGACATTGATACTTAAGCTAAAGAAAGACCTTTCCTGCTCTACACAGCATAACCATCAGCAGAGAATTGAATTGTGGTTATAACTTAATATAATATAGTGACTATGGATGTGCCACCATGGTTATTTTTTTTCCGTATATGGTCGGAAAAATCTTTAATGGTCGGAAAAATCTTTGATGGTCGGAAAAATCATAGCGGTATACCCACCCACACACACACACACGCACGGACGCGCTCGTGTAGGTGTGTGGTTACTACTGGGTTATAGACAGTTAGGGTTAGGGTTAGTATACCTATATATAATTTGTCGTTCTTTAAATTGTTTGAA
>JAUJPO010051172.1:0-15228 GCA_032270745.1 Tiaropsis multicirrata
GGATTTCTAATAGTCTACAGCCCTTTTTGTCTGTGGTTCTAAGACTAGCCCTTTTTTGCCAAAAAAATTGGAAATTTGTCAAAAAATAAGAAAGATGAAGAGAAAAGAAAAAAAAAGAAGAAGAAAAGCACCAATAAAGGAAAATAAACAACTGTTGTTTCCCAGCAAGCACGGAACGTTGTTTTAACGTCCAACAAACGTTGTTCCAACGTCAGAACGTTATTTGCACGTTGAAACAATGCTAAAATAACGTTGTGCATCTGCTGGGTAGGGTGTTGCCCTTTTCAAAGATAAGGACGTATATTAAGTGTCTTTGGTATGCGAAAAATAAAGAAGAAGTTTTTTCGTTGACCTTCACATGAATTTTAAATTTTTCTGATTCTCGAATGCAACAATGAAAGTGGGGTTAAAAGTTTTGACGGAGAGAATGTTTCCAACATGGACCGAGAAGTAATAAAGATTTTTGTGTTATTTCACCTGTTTTAAAAAAAATATTACATAACTGGTAAAAAAATGAACGTTATGTTACCGCTCTGGAAAAAAATACAAATTTAAAATAAACGCTATATAACACATAATCACAAATTAAGATGATAATTTAAAATATAATTAAGAACTAATCAAAACTTAATCAAAATTTTCGGTACGTTGAAATAAATATTGCATTTTGTATGGAAATGTAAATACCGCAAAAATAGTTTCCAATAAGAAACGGCGGAATAAAAAAAGGTTAAAAGAAAAAAAGGATAGGAATGATCCTTTTGCGATATAATAAATGACTATAGTTTCGATATAAGAAGACTCGAGGATTTATCACAGCGTCAACCGCGGCTTGAACGCGTTTGTAATAATTTACAACCTACGAACTTTGAATTCCTGTGCTAAGGTGCATAATAGTATTTAAAAAATCTTATAAATGAATGAACCTCCTGTAAATTCAAGTATCATTTTAAACTGCGATAATCAATCCTATCGACGCGAATAGTTGTTCATTTTTTGTTGTCATTTGTACGGGTGAGTCATTTATTTATTAATTCTTTTCTGTCAATCGTGAAACAAAATTAAGGAAAAACTTAAACATGCATTATTATATTTGGAATTTAATTCTTTCTCTTTGTGTACCACCAGCCAGGTAAACGTAAAAAGTTTGCAAATAAGGTTTAAAAACATCTCGGGGAGACTCGGGGAGACTCGATTTCAAAACGAAGGTAACCCAGCAGTCACGGAACGTTATTCCAACGTTTTAAACGGTTCTGACGTTGAAACGACGTTGTTTAGACGTTAAAACAACTGTGATGGGATGTGAATCCGAAAATTGGATTATAATTTTTAAGGGTCGTAGGTTGGGAAACTGCGTTATGCGTTATGCGAATTGGGCTTGTTTTTTTCGAATATCTTATTGGGTTTTTCCAGAGAAAGTCTGTATCCCCCTGTTGAAGATATAGGATATCCAGGGGGTCCGAAATTTTCAATAACCTAGGATATCCAAAGGGTGGGGGTTCAAAATTTTCAGTATTCTAGGATATCCAGGGGGAAAGAATTTGAGGATCAAGGATATCCAAGGGGGTTCGAAATTTTCGGCACGGATATCCAGGGCGGTTGGTGTTAAGGTGGTTCCATGGGAAATAAAGGCTGTTTTTCACAAATTTTTAAATTAGGTCTTAGTTCTTCATTTAAGGGATCTTGAAAAAGCAACGAAGGGTCTTGAAATGGCATTTTTGACCATATTCAAAGTTTGGACTCCTGTCAATCGAAATCTGAAAGTTATAATGGAATTCCAATTCATTCAGAACCTGAAACTACCCTTTAGGTCTATTTTTTTTCAAAATTTCAACATCGTCAAAAAAATTGTAATCTATGTATCTTTGTTGAGTATACTTTTTGGTCTAATTTTGACCTCATTAGTGATGAGAAAATTTTAAAATTTTGCAAATATTCCTTCTACTACAATATAGAAATCTACAACTGGGTCAAAAAATGAGCTCAATTGGACCATTTTTTGCGAAAAAAAGCTCATTTCCTAGGGAACCACCTTAAGAAAAATCGACATCCTCAACAGTGGGAATATGGATTTATTTCTGGAAAATCCCATTTCAGACTAGTAAATGTCAATTTCTACTTTATGGAGTCCACGAATGTATATGTATATGTCATACATTTTCTGTTAGGCCAATCTTTTTTTGCAAGAAGGAATAAACTTAAAAAATTCTGTAAACGCAGATTTTTGCTAAATTTTTCAAAGAACATTTCAGTCAAAATTGGGTCTTCAAATTCGAAGATTGGCTTTTGGGTGTATAAAGAGCCCTTGCCCCTTAGTTTAATTTTTTGCGCTGAGCCAATAATAGCACTAGGTTAAGTACCTTGAAATAAATTAACGAGGTGACGCTGAGCGAGATAAATCGGAGAAAAACGCACCCATACGACCATACGACCGTTGTCCCAAAAATTATAAGACTCTCGATTGCCTGTTTTGAGCGTTCATGTTTGTGAAAAATAGTACATATCTCATTTGCTTCGCCGGTGAAAAGTCCTTTGTCTTTTTCGTAATCGCCATTGTGCCCACCGATTTTTTCCCTCACTTAACCTTGTAAGTAAGTAAGTTTGCGACTGCATTCAAGGGCGACCCGAAGGCTCCCTTTTCAAATAGCTGTCTACCCGAAGGTAGGAGAGGGCGCCACTCTCTTTCCAGGGTTTTTCCACTTACCCTAGCTCTAATCCCTTAATGTTGAGTGCCAAGTAGGACAGCAGCGAGTACCAGTTTTCAATTCTTTGGTCTGACCCAGCTGGGGGATTGAACTCACAACTTAGCGAACGGGAGGCGAACACTCGAACAACTAGGCCACCGTCGTTAGTTTTAACCTTGTTATAACGTCGACGAATAGCACACATTAATTAATGTTAGTATGGGCACTCAAGGTAAGTGACCTACCGGACGTGAGATGATATCCATCCCGGCTTTTGGGATGTTTCCGCATAATAATAATTACCTAATGGATATCATCAGTGACGTAATATGTTTGTTTATTTTCTAGAATGTTCCAAGTCATATTCAAGATGGTGTTAAATTATTCCAATTACCAAGCTGAAATGACATTTACACAATGGAAGAAAAAGCGTAAACAAACAATGGTTGCAATGCTACTGGTGAATTTAGTTGGTGGTATGGATATCAGTATCATCCTGGCGACTATTGTTCCGTATCTCAAATACACCGTACTGGTTGGTGATGTCAACGCATATTATGCTTTTATAACTACTGCATTTTGTGTTAGTTCCGCATTGTTTGGCATTATGTCTGGTAAACTGGTGGATCGAACACGACATATGAAGATATTCACCAGTGTCACCTTAGCACTGCAGGTGGTTGGGAATCTAGTTTATACCATCCCAATCTCCTCTGCTTTTCCTCTTTTGGGGAGACTTTTAGCTGGTGCTGGTGAAAGCTTCACTGGTGTTTGCATCGGGGAAGTCATTCGAATCTATGACACCAAAGGCAGTAATAGGATCATCTGCTGGCTAGCCATGATGAGCTCATTTGGCTACGTCATCGGTCCTGTCATCTCCATTCCCCTTTCAAAATGCCATTTTAGAATATTCAGTTTGCACGTTGACGGGTACAACATTGCTGGCATATTAATTGCAATTTTATGTTCTTTGACTTTCATATTGTGCCAATTCATAATGCATGATTGTTCAAAGGTGTTTGATATGAAAAGCTACTTGGCTGAACACGGACTGGATGAGGAACCGGACTTTATCGAAGATGGACTATTCATCAATAACAATAACAATGTCTTATGCCATGAAGAAGAAACCTCGGCTTCAGAGGCTTCAGGGGACGAACATGTAACCACAGATGAAGAGAGTCTATTACCCAAGAAATCAAAAGCCAAATTCTCAAACCCATTTTATTTTGTCAAAACATTCGATCAATGGCTTCTCCTTATCTACTCCTTTATAATGATGTTCATCATTGCCAGTGGTGAATCCTTAATACCGTTGATTAGTTATGAAGTAATGAAATGGTCCCTAAACACACTGGTTATCATATTTGTAGGGTATGGTGTTGTGTTACTGGCAACATCCATGCTTCTATCCAAGATCTGCACCGAAGATGAATCCATATACCGTGTAGGATATGCAAGTTTCCCTTGCGTCGTAACATTCTACTTAGCGTTGCTGTTAATGTCTTTAAATGTACGAAATAAAGACCAAGATATTGCAGGCATGTTTTTATTCGTGCTTTCACTTGTTTTCATATGGTTTATGGAATCTGTAGCTATGAGAAGCATGTTTGGCAGAATGGTGCCTTCAGATCTGCAAAGTTTTGCTGAAGCCTTGAGAGCCGCTGTATCCAGATTTGGAATGGTTGTTTCGAGCTTTGTGTCGCCCTTTCTGTTGTCTGTTTTGATGTATTATTCCAGCTGTTTTCTGGTTATCGGTATCATAATGCTGGTGATTTATGTTGCTCGAAAGAAACAATTGACTAACATTCAAATAGCTACATTTTAAAACTACACATTCTGGGTCTGTTTGAAAAATGGTCCATTCTGTCCGACACAAAAGACAAAACTGAAACTCTGAAATAAATCTTACTTGTTTTTCAATGGGTTTTTTGTGAAAGGGCTCATAAGTGTATTGTAAATCAAATCTCAAATGTTACCCCCATAATTCTCAACCATTCGTTTTTAATCGACAGTTGAATATATAGATTTTAGATTTTAGACTATAGATCTAAGAATAATCTCAGTACGGGCGAACTGGAATTCATTTCATCTGGGTCACTGAAACAAGGGTGTAGAGATGCCTTCATAACATAGACTTTTATAAGATTTTTAGCTAATATAGGTGATTTATTTTCCTTATTTATGTGGACGTCTTTGTTGTAAAAAAGATTATTTAGAGATATTAATCATAGAAAATATATTTAGGTTACTAGAATGTTTTTTTTAACATTATTAAACAAATTGGGCTTTAAAATTAGGACCCTTATCTCTTACAGTGTATTTTTTTCACCATCCCCCCCCCCTAGTTTGTGTAAAGAATTTCTAAATTCTCTCACAGTTCCAAGCCTTAAAGCTCCTGGCTGTTTTCAGAACCTTGAAAGACGTACCCTATAACAACCGCTCATACCGTATGGTGGATGAACCCCCCTACCCCGGGTGTTTTCTCGTTTGACCAGCAATGAACAAGAATAGAAATTTGATATGATAAAGCTATCCTGTAGAGGAAATTATAAATCTTAAAGACATTTTGCAAAGTTGAAAACCTTTGCTCATACAAACCCAGTACATGATCATTTTGCACAAGTAACAACAAGTCCATACTATGAAACATTTTTTATGAATGAAAAATTGATCGTTTAAATATCTAATTTTATTTCGGTTTCCAGCACACACGGAATGTTATTCTTACATGGTTACAACGTCCAAATAAAATTCTGACATTAGAATCGTTAAAACAACGTTCCGTGTGCCTGCTGGGTTTTAATATGAGGTAGGTAAATAGTCTTTGAATAATTATAACTAATTTCTAAATATTAAAAATTATTCTTCACGACAGCTCGAAATAAAGGCATCTTCCCAGCTCGATTTCTCATGACCTTCAATGGTCTTGAATATGAGACGTGAACTTTCCAAAGCATTTTTATAGAAAATCATAGCATGATGGAGAACGTTTGGGGCCATCGAGTTTAAATGATTGACGCATTCCGTAGCTTCACCTTTCGTACAAACTTGCATGTAGTAATTCTTTGGTAGGAAGAACCGTTTTTGAGGAACTGCAAACTCCTCTTTGGAGTCGTCTTTTTCGGTTAGGTCTGCAATTTTATCTTCAAAACTTCTTTTCTTGCCAAAAAAATCAAACAAGCCTCGTCCCAAATAGACAGCTCTGTAGAGAGGAGAAACAAATTATTAGTAACTATGTAAGCTTACGACCGCAGTCGAGGGCGACCAAAAGGCTTCCTTCCTCCTTCACAACCTAGCTAACGTGAGGCGAACACTCACCACTTGGCCACCGTCTCCTTTGCAGAGTGTTAATCTGGTCCAAATTTAACTTTAAAAGGGGTCAAAAGGAAATTGAACATCTGTTTTATATAATTTCCCCTTGATATTATATTGAAGATAAGGTTGCATATCAAATAACATCAAGTACTTAGTCAGTATTTTTCATATTTAACCGAGAAGCTACATGACGTCTTTTCAACATCTTGATAACCTCAAAACATTGTAAAGACGTTGAAATGTGGCCTGCTGGGAAATATTTACGTCCGGAGAAAGACTCCATTCACTTCATTTGAAAGCATCTAAGGTTAATCTTTATTGCTTGGGGGATATTAATCAAGAAAACATAATTCTTTCAACGTCTGAGCGTTACTTGAACATTGAAACAAGGTTGAAATAACGCTATATGTTTACCTCGAGTGATGTCTGTAGCCAGCCATGTAAGGAGGAATCTTAGTGACCGGATCTGACATGAACACTATCCTGATCTTCCTGAAAGTCGGGACCATTTGATCGTGAAGCTGCGCATACGCTACATCGCCTACCCGCGGTTGTCCGAATGTGATTAGATTCGAATTTGGATTTGCCCATAATGATTTCTATTGGCAAAATTGTGGAACAAAAGCTTTTAACTAATCCAAGCAGGTACGGAACAGTCTTTCAACATTCTTTCAACATCAAAATAACGTTCTGACGTTGAAAGAACGTTCCACACCTGTTAGGCGTTGTTATTCATGATATACATTACGTAATCTTTTCAACAGTAAAACATTCCAAAATTCCGGTTGGAGTGTTTACATTTTGATGTGGAATAAAATTATAAAAGTTTGTTTTGCTTATCACCATACTGAGAATTTGAACAGCAAGTGAGCAGCGTAGCAAAACTCAGTATGTTTTATGTCAGACTTGTTTACTAGTGGTGGTAAAAAGTGGGGCGCAAACAGGCAAATATGTTTAGACCAACATCCGACAAGTTGTGGCTAACAATATTCGCCGGCTTGCAGAGGGTGCCAACATTGGAAACAAAGGAAAAAAACCTAAAAGAATGAGGGGCAATGGATGTTGGTCGAAGAAATGCTTTCCAACATGTTGGTCAGTTTGCAGAGGCCTTTATTTTGGGGTCACATTCGGTTTACAACACACGTATGAGTCTTTTCACAAAACCTACTGAAATTCGCTGAAGTAAACTTGTTGGTCACTCTCAAAAGTTTAATCAGGAATCATGTATAAAAAACAGGCCCGTCCTAGTCTAGAGATAAGGGTCTACTTACATGATAAACAGCTCCTTTGATTGCCATCATAGAAGCAAGTGCACCTCCTAATGAATGTCCAGTAATAATATATTTCCTCTTAGAATCTTGAATGTAAGGTAACGTATGTCGGTAAACAAGTTCAAAGGCTGACCAAAAGAATCCCAGAACCTTCGCTTTGTGTTTGCCATAGTTGACTGCGTGAAAGCCTTCTAGAACGCTACTTCCTTCACGTAAAAGTTGTAATAGTCTATGAGAAAAGGAAATTAAAAATTGGTTCAAGTATTTTTTAGAAACACCACATAATATAATTTGAGGGGTTCCAACAGTAGCGTTAATGTGTGTTGGAGTGTATATATATTTTACGATGTATCTATTACCATTATCTATTCTCATTATCTATTCACATTATCAATTAGTTAATGACAATGTCGTAAAAATCTATACTCCCAGTATGATTGCTTTTGTAACCTGGATCTTTGTACCAAAGTTCCTGGACCCCTGGATTTTCAACATTGAAATTATCTTGAGATAATTCCGAGATAAATTTATGTCAAGATAGTTTTATCTCGAGGTAATTTATCTCAAGATAATTTATATTAAGATAATTTATCTCGAGATAAACTAAATTTTATCTCAAGATAATTTTATCTCAAAATAAATTTTCCTGAGATAAATTATCTCGAGATAAAATTTATTATTGAAATAAATCTTGATATTACTTATCTCGAGATATTACTTTCTTGATTTAACTTTATCTGGAGATAACTTTGACTATTATCTGTTATTAAACTGAGGGCACTAACAAGCTTCCGTAGTATACGGCTATTTCTGGAAAAGCTCATTAATCGTTTCTTCGTATTCTTCTAGTGTAGAAGACAACACTTTCTCCATTAGATGGTCTTTGGTATCACTGGAGCAATGTAGTTTTACGATATCTTACCCATCTGTTCCGCGAAATATCACCATTCTGGCATTTCCACCATCAGCAATCACCACACGAATTCCCTCGCCATCTTTAAACAGCTCCTCTTCAAAGACTTTTACAATTTTGAAAGGTGTTTTCGATATCATAGCACCAGTGGCCGCTTTATCATCTTTGTAGACTTCTCTGGACGCATGCGCAGAATGCTTAATGTCATCTAGTGTTATGACGTTTGACCGAGTGCTGAAAACAGAATATTTTAACATTGTTTCAACGTCCAATCAACAATCTAGATGGGATCCCGTCTACATCCGATTCTTACCCTACTCGAAAGTAAACGGGTCACAATGGATTGATTTTTCTTCAAGATCTTGAAGAAATGCTCTGATTGGCCGAAATCGTTATTGTTTTTTTGTACACGAGTTGAAATTCGTGCAATTTGATTGGTTTTATTTCTCAACTGTCATTTTGGTGCGGAATTCAAACTGCCAATGTTACCATACTATATTTTTCTCATGTGAGCTTAGTGAAATGGGTAAAAATTAGTATGGATCCAGACTATCAACGTTCTTGCGTTTACACAACACAACTGAATTTTGAAAAAAATTGTGCGAATTTTGAGATCCATCCTTTATTTACATATAAATTATTTTAACTTTAATTAAACTGCTCAAATAATCAAGAATAAGACCCATCTTTCTCCACAGTAAAAAAACAGATGCATGAAAAAAAGAAAAAATTCCGAAAAATAACGATTAACTAATTAACTTTTACATATAACTTTACATCTCAAGCTGGTCACCCGTCTGATTCTCAAACTTTTGGATGGCAGCCAAGAAAAGGTGAAAATCGGGCGGGCACCCCATCTAAATATTGCGATGAAAAAACATAAAAACTAAATTGGTAAAAACTCTATAATGAACTTTAAAAACGTTTTTGCGCAGATCGATAAAAAACCAAATTAGTCAAATTATTAATATAATTTTAAAACTTATAAAACCAACGCTTTTATGCATCAGAAATCTTGTTCCATTAAAGAAATGAATAAATGTTCCCTATGTTATGAAATGAAATTTTATACTTACGGACAAGCAGCTTTTACTTCTAATACTGATATGGACAAGAGCCAGATAAAATAGATTAAAAATGCCATTTTTAGATCGATTTCTTTAGTATAAAAAATGATAAATGGTGGATTTACTCAGATGTTTTCAGCTTTATACCAAATGTGAAGTAAGTTTAACCTATAATTGAATACCCAGCAGGCATGGAACATTGTTTTGACGTCCAAACTACGTTATTTCAACGTCAGAACGTTATTTGGACGTTGAAACAATGTTGGAATGACGTACTGTGCCTACTGGGTAACTAATGTCTTGACTTTATTCGTCAAGAGGCCATATTGCAAAATCTTATTTTGATTTCTTTATAAACTATAAACTTCGTCAATTTTGAATGGTCTTGACTAAATTCGTTGTCAGTGACTTACTTAATATTTAAATTTTAAGTAAAGACACTTGAAGAATTGAAAGTCAGGTTATTATACGAGGGATTGTTTTAAATATTCTTTTATCAATAATTTTCTTTGATGCTGCAGATTAACCCTTAGACGCATATATGCGTTCTGTACACGCTATTTCATAAGAATATACTTTATAAGAATATTCATGATGAAATTACCCAAAAAGGTTAAAAATGTCCTATTGTCATCTTAAATCTTTTTAAGATCAAATTTTTATTTGGAAACTATTCCTTAATCTATCTAAAATATTTCTCAAGCTGATTCAGCTGGCTTATTTCGAGGCTTATTTCTTCTTTTCTTTCAATTAAATGGCTTTTATATCACTATTTCAACATTTTTCAGACTGAGGCTGATAAAAACTTATATGTTAAGAATAAATTAGTATTATTTCGACCAAAAAGTTAAGAATATTTATCTGAAACCAAAAAACGCTATTCTTATAAAAGAAAAGTGTGTAGTTTTACCACACCCAAGTCATTTGGCTATAGCTCAAAACCACCTGATTAATGGTAGTTTTAACGGCTATTTAAAGTTTGAATGTAAAAAATTGTGAAAACCTTTCACTTTTTTCAAAAACATGCGGTATCAAAGGGTTAATGGGCTTTTACAGAAAGGGTCCCCACCCCACCTTGAGGAGGTTTTTTTTTTTTAGTTGTACCCCCATGGAATTCCGGATAGGAAATTTTCGACCACCTCGGAATTCCGGACCTAAAAATCCCCTACCCCTATGGAATTCCGGAACTACAAATCCCCTACCCCTATGGAATACCAAGTAGAAAATTCCTTAACCCTATGGAATTCCATGATACTTTTTAACCTAACTGACTTTGCTGCTAAAAAAATGATTGGGGCCTAGTCGATAATGAATAAAACGTAACATGGAGAATCGCCAGCTGATTCCTATAAAATAATCCTACGCTTTAAGAAATGCGTAGTCTTAAATGGCTAAAAAGGGAAAAACGATTAAACAATTAGATTTCCCATAAAAAGGTGATTTCTTTCTAAAATTATAAAAATGTTACTTTACTGTTTTTTTTAAATTGTTTAAAAATAAGGAGAAATGATAAGTATAGCAAGTAAATTTTATAATCTTAGTTAATTAGGTCACAGACCGAAAAGAGGCGGAAATCACCAAAAGAGATTTCCGGCTAGCGAGCTTAGAAAAAGACTAGGGGTCTCCCGTAGTAAGTAAGTTTGCGACCACATTCGAGGGCGACCCCAAGGCTCCCTTTTCGATAGCTACTACCCGAAGGTAGGGGAGGGCGCCACTCCTTTCCCTGGATTTCTCCACTTACCCTCGCTCCAATGTCTTAATGCTTAGTGCTAAGCAGGACAGCAGCGAGTACCAGTTTTCAAGTCTTTGGTCTGACCCGACTGTGGGTTGAACCCACAACCTTGCGAACGGGAAGGGAACACTATAACCACTCGGCCACCGTCGCTAGGGGTCTCCCGTAAGGGAATTACCAATAATTAAAAGAGCTCAGGCTAGAAGCAGTAGGGGTTTCCCGTAAGTACTTATGGCTAGGTGGGGACTGGAAAATGGATTCAACATCGGGAAATGATCTCAAAATATTCTTCGTGAAGAACTGGGGACTCTGAATCGATTGAAGTACCAGCAGAACATTCAACGCTTCCTGTATTGTCTTAAATACCCAAGGTTTTGACGTATCTCCGTAGACCACGGAAGACAACGCTGAGATCCTTTTTCTTCAAGAGGTCTGGAATCAAGAGAGGAACGCTCTATTCTCTTTGTCGTGAATTTTCGGGTGCGTCTAATTACGGGTCCATTGATGATTCTGCCTTTTATTTGTTGTTCGATGATAGTTTCAGCAACGGCTATGGTTTCCAAGATTTGTTGTCTCAAGTGATAGTGATAGGAAATTACATGACGATTAGGCTCTCCTAAAGCATTTTGGGAAGATGGACAGATATTCCGTTCAATGACACGTCTGTCTGTTTATCTGGCGTTTGTAATTTTTCAAACTCGGCTATTCGCCTTACGAGTTCATATGAAAGGAATTATTGACCCCCCTGAAATATAAAGAACCGAAAAGAATCGGATGCTGCCCTTTTCTTCTAAATCTGAGGCTCAATATGCTTAGCAAAATTTCGTTTCCAGTCTCAAATTATGCTTAGACATATGCTTATCAGAAACAGAGTAAAATTGAAAGGTGCGTTTATTTTGACTCCCATCTCATTTCTGTTTTTTTTTTGTTAAAAATCATATGTTCACTTTCAATTATATATTTTTTTTTTGTCCCATGTCCACTTTTGAAATTTGAATGATGTGATATATGCTTAGCATTATGCTTCATTTTTTGCCAATTTCAGCCTGAATATGCTTATAAGCGTTATGCTTATAAAAAGAAATGGCGGTGTATTGGTCAACCAAAGTTGAGCATTCATTCCCCTATTATTCATCAGGAGGAGGAGGAGGCGAAAACGTGTTTCCCCGATATCGTATTGGATTTTTCGGGGAAACGGTTTTGGCGCAAATTGTTTTTGTTTTCGTTTTTTTCTTTGATCCATCAACATTTATAAGTCGTTCAATAAATAGAGAAAAAACAATGCGTATAATAACTTTTGTATACATTTTTCATTTATTGAATTACTAATTTATTTAAAGAAGCTATTGTTTTGCAAATAAATAGAAGTACTGATACTTTTAATAAATTGATTTTCATACCAAAGTAAGCGTTCTTAAATTGAGTATTATTTATTTTCAACAACATTCTTTGTAACCCATTCGCTCATTCAAGGTAAACTTCTTTATGTCATTCAAGGCTACCCGGAATCTAACCTCACCGAATTCAGAGCTTAATCTATTTTTGATACAACACGCAGTATTCAAATAACGGCAGTAAACGTTATTCAAAAGCTGGATTTCAGCATTGAATTTTGGTTACCTTATTGGAAAAGCCCAATGTAACTGTTACCAGCTACGTATTGTTTAACGAATTGAATCGGTTCGGGGGATAGAGTCAGGTCGGGAAAATTCCCTGTCAGGAAAACTCGCAATATGCGAGTTGCGAGTTACGAGTTGCGTTTAGAACCACGAGTTGCGAGTTATTTTTTGTGAGTAACGAGTTACGAGTTGCATTTTAGCAAAATAGAATCGCGAGTTGCGAGTTGCGAGTTGCGAGTTGCAAATTAAAAGCGCGAGTTGTAAATTAAAAGTGCGAGTTGAAAATTAAAAGTGCGAGTTGAAAACTTTAGTATATAAAAGTGATATACTTTTTATATAAGAACAATATTATAAGATAAATAAATGAGGCGAGATATCTGTTAACTTTTGGGAAACAACAATAAAAAATTAAAAAAGCTTATAACCAAAGCAAAAACAAGGAAAACCGTGAAAACCTGAATATATATAGTAGGAAGATAATAGAAATATAAACAAAATAAAACCAAGTGATGCTAAAAATCTAATCTAATCGTCTTTTTTCGTACCTAAATGCAATAGAAAAAGGTGTCAAAAAAGGATTGGATCGAGTTTAGGGGTAATTAAGTAATTAAATGGCATGCGTCTGACCGTGTGTTTACGATCGAAAAGGTGTATTTCTAAAGCTGTTTTTGAGTACATTTTTAGTCAGTTTTTTTATGTTAAAATATCTTTTGTTTATCTCGACACAAATCAAAGTCTGGAGTTGAAAAAAGCGAGACTAATTTTATCGTTAGCGAAATGACATTTTAATGGCTAATTTTCGAAATTCACGCAATATCGATTTTTCCAAAATCGGGGAAACTTTCACGCAAATCAGGGAAATCGGGGGAAATTTACCTTTACCTGGATCAACCGCCCTTAAATCCAAACCCCCATACAAAATTTGTATAAACTTTCCAAACCCTTCCTTATTACGAAATTCTTCAAAACATGGTTCCCCGGACCCCTGAACCCTGAGGTCCACGCTACCATTTAGAAAGTGAGGGGGCCAAATAAAATTTTAAGTTAGGTTTTAATTTAGAGTCAACCCAACGCGCCACCATGGTTGGCGCTGAGGGGCCTGAGATTCTTTGCGATTCTAAGGTTCTAAGGTGCCGAAACGGCTAAAAATTTGAAAAGGTTTTATTTTGCCAAAAAGTAGAAGGAGCCATGTCCCTTGAAAATCCTCTTAGAAAGGCGCCATGTTTGGTCTCCCAAGAAATCTTTTCCAACGACGCTACTGCACATCATCATCAAAAAGGTTTGTGTCAGATACATTTCCATTTCCCTACCCAGCGTCAATATAATAATCTCCATACTACCTGCCTGAAGATGACCTTCTAAAGTTATCGTCAGTAACTAAGAATGAATTTCTACAATTCTTGGTGGGCAAAATGAAAAAGGATTTTGGGTCTGTTTAGGGCACTGATCTGCATCTTAATCCACTGGATCGGGCTTCCACTGTTTAAATTGAGCCACGTTGTTTCCGTTTTTAGCAGAGGAAATCCTGCAGAAATCGGAAACAACATGGCGGATTTTCGCCAAAAACTGGACACACTTTTTCACGGGAATCCATAAGGAGAAGCCCGATCCAGTGTATTATACAGATCAGTGGTTTAGGGGTAGGTAGGGTCTGTTTAGGGTCTGGGAAGGGTGAATAATTGTTTCCAATATAAGACTAAGGGAAGGGTGGGACATTTTTTGTGGAATTACAAATTATCGCGTGAATGCGTGAATTCAAGGTAGACTGGGGGAGCCTCATAATGATAGAGAAGAGCCAAGGAATGTTGATTCAGATCCTTTTCAGATCCTGATTTCACGATGGAAGATGAGGTTTTCGGAAACCATCCAAATGTTAAAGAAGACGAACCTCATTATTTTGTTCTTGAAGCATTGGAACATAAAGTAAAGCCAATTGATCGGGTTAATATGCCAGCTATGGAGTCAGCAGCCCGTCAGCAGCCCGCCAGCAGCCCGTAAGCAGTGAAAAAGCAAGAACGCTGATTGGTCTTAAAATTAATTCGTTAAGCTGTTTTAGAAATGCCAGTTGCTGTTTTTTATTCAAAACACAGACCTTTTATTCCAACGTTTGTTATTCTATGTTCAGCAAAAGCATTGCAAATTTTCCGGACTTCGCTTTTGTGATTACAAACTCGATTACAAAAAGAACACATTGTGTTATTATAACGAATTCTACAAGTCGTAGACGCACAATGGGCCTCTAAACCGATCTTGAGTTACAAATTTCGAGAGTCATATTTCTTCGGATGTTTCTTCCATGCCTCCTTTAGATTTTTCTTGAAGACTTTGATCAAATAGGCAGTTATGACTTCACCTGGTAATTTTTTACACGTTGGGATGCTTCTATAGTAAAAAGACTTCGTTTGTGGACCACGGAAACCATCGCTTGCAAATTTTGGTAGTAATTCGTCTTTGTGCTGTCTGTTTGGACGTGGTCGACGAGTAAGCTTCTTGGGGATTGTAGCTTTTTCGTAGAAGTGCAGGTGTTTATATACTTGTACCATGTCACCAAGGATATATAATAGAACTCTGGATATACATCTTATAAAACGGTGGAGAGCAAAGCATTGTTTATCTGTTGTTTC
>JAUJPO010051183.1:0-15223 GCA_032270745.1 Tiaropsis multicirrata
TCAAATGTCAATTCAAAATTCAAAAAAGCACTATTTAGGTTTATTTCATTTCTTTCAACCAGCAATAAGAAAGAGTTGAAACTCGAATCCATAGCATCCTTTTCATTTACACCTGTGAATTTAAAACTTCCTTTATTGAACAGACGGTAAACGAAACTTTTGTCAAATTCGGACTTTTTTTCTTGAGGGGGGGGGGTAAGATTTTGGGGCCAGGGTGGGGAAAAATGAGGTGAAGGAATAGAACATTTTGATTTTAAGTATGGGGGGACAAGACCCTCATTCGGAAAGTTAGCTCCTATTATTGCCTCCTGTTAGACTCGTGGGGTTTGCTAACATAATTATGCCCAACATTGTAACATTATAGCAAAACAAAAGTTCGATAACACACGACCTCTCTCATTCATAACATTTGTAATCTCACAACTGATAAGTATTAGTAATGATATGATTTTGAGGGAAATATGGGATTGAGATACCCTGAGTTTCATTTCGAAATACTTTGAAACAGTGAGAGCTTCTCGACATCTCCTTGATTAATGGCACGAGGGGCATCATCCAGTTTGGCGCTGAAAAACCATATCATTCAGCTGGTATTGTATTTTACGGTACAGATTTTACTCTTGTGATAAAGCAAAAATCATTTTAGAGTTTATGAGTTACACCCTATGATAAAAAGACTTCTTGTCTTATTTCGATAGATCTTCTTTTATTTTGTTTGCAATGCCGGCCGGCCGGGTTGATTCAGAAAAATAGGAGGCAGTGTAGCTGTGGTGGCGGGAGAGTAGGTGCCTGTGGAAAAGTGAAATTTGGTCGAGTCCAAGAAAATTGAATTATATAAGAAAAAGCTCGCACATCCTCCAGCCTCCTCCAGCATTGTTCTTTCTGGAACAGCCCAACGAGTTTTGTTGTTTAAACGAGTTTGATTCCATTTCACAGGTTCAGAAAGATGTGGACGCTTGGAAATCAGTGGTTGCTCCCCTAGAATTAGTAAGTTCGTTTCGCGTAGCCTGTTCACAAGAGGTGGACACCTGACCGATTTTTCTGCCTGAATGTGAGTTTAGAAACAATAAAATGACAATCTTTCATATTCATAAAAGAAGTATAGTTGTGTTCCCAATGAGATATTGTACTCCACACAGTGATCGTTTGAAAACACGTTTCACGCAAAATCCTCCAAAACGTATCACTATATATCGACAGTTGCACGAAAAATAGGATTTGGTCCAAAAGGCTGATAACAGATTTAGTATTGTTGATCTTTCTCTTTATGGCCGAATGGATTTTTTTCAAGAAGCAAAAAATTAGGGTGATATCGGCATCGTTCGGTACTATTTATTCCTCATTTTCCCACCATAGTCAGTATAAAACTCCGGTCCGGAAGTCTTTTGTAATTGATTTTGAACTTGAGTACGCAAATTAGTTTGCTTTGCCTACTTTTTGATCAAATAATAATTTTGTTTTAAATAAAGAAAAGTTGAAAAAAGTTATATCAATACATTTCCAGACCAGTCAATAAAGCAACATAAGACCGCCAACCGAAATTCATCACTAACCTTTTTCTCTATTTGATTTATAAAGGAAATCCGATCGTTGAGAGCGCAATTAAAAGAAGCTAAGAAAACTATTGTAAGTTTTTTAAGTTCATATTTCCAGGCGCTTCTACGATTTGTTTTCTTAAAGCCACATAGTCTACTTTTATAACAAGTGTTTCAGGGCCGAAGAAGAAAAAATCTGCGTCTCCCATTGGGCCAATTAGATCGAGAAAACTATTTTTTTTGGACACTCTGAAAAGGGGAACGGACATTCAAGGGAATGAGGGAATACGGACAGCTATGTTTGATCGAGAGCTGCGGAGAGAGGCATGTGATGTGTGATTTCTTTCCGACTGGTCGTAGGATGATTTAGATTATGATGTTAAACAATAAGTATCATACCAATTGTTTTAGGTATTTTTTGCAACACAGTCAGCTAACATTAAACTTTCTAAGCGCTCAAATATATCTTCTTAAACAAGCAGTTAAAATGGGCTATTCCAGAAAAAATCCGTACCCCCATGTTGAGAAGGTAATGTTTTTGGCAAGGGGACCCCCCTGGATTTTTTGATATTTTTTAGACCCCCCACCCCCCCCTCTGGATTTTTTGATGATTTTTTAGAACCCCCTGGATTTTCACGACATATTCAGTGACCCCCCTGGATTTTCACTTTGAGGTACCCCCTGGATGTCCGACCTCCTCAACATGGGGGGTACGGACTATTTTTGGGATAGCCCAATGCTCCTAAGAACACATTGAGAACATTTTACGACTAGATTTCAGAAAAGATTAAGAACATTTGGAAGAAAACTCCTTAAATGAAACCTCCTTATTTTCACTTCACTTTGCAGCAAACATCTACAATAGCAGATCAAGAGATGCAGGACATGAAGAAAGTGGTGGACTGTGAACGTTCAGCCAGAACCGATCTGGAAATGTACGTCGCTGTATTGAACACACAGAAGGGTGTACTGCAGGAAGATACCGATAAACTGAAACGGGAACTCCATAACGGTATGAGGGATTGAGCCTTTCGAAAATTGCAAAGGTTTACGAGTAGGGTATAGGAATTGAGAAAAAGGGTAGGGTTGAAAAAAGAGGGTGAGGATTAAAAAGACTTTTCAAGGGGCTACTCACTTTTTTTCAGAAATAAATATGATTGCAACGTTACTTTAAATATTGGGAGTTTCAGCCAAACTGAAGAGGGTAAAATCTGAAAGATTTTGGTTTTCTATTTTAGTTTTACGCGAAAGCCACGAAATTTCATGAAAATCTTTTTTCAATCCTATAAAAACTAGAGTTTCAGATTTTTCGTCAGATTTTTTGTAATGACCAAGTAATAAGCTTTGTATAACATCAGGAAGAGAAATATCGATCTTATCCGATAAATCTTATTTTGTTTGCCCGTTATCATGAAACATTTTGTTTGTATTTTCTTTTGTCAGATTTAGTAGATTTGTTCTTTTAGTGCGAGTTCTTTTGATGAAGGTAGAAGTTTTATTTTACGATATCGATGTTTCGGCTGTATCATTTGAAAAGAGGAGGTTATGTCGGCCTGTACATATATTTTCGTTTTTACAAGTTTAGTTCAGACGAATTACGTACAGGCCGACACACACGCGTCTAACGTTTGTAACCTTGCGTAACCTCGCTAATTATTTCGCTGCATCAGATTTAAAAGGCTTTTAAGGTTCATTTTTTGTTGTTTTGTTGTTTTCAGAAAATCTACTTTAAAAGATTATAAATGGGTGTGTTGTTCCTTTTAAGTTAAAAAAGTTAAAGTCCGAAATGTGATGCGACTTAAGGCTTTTTTAACCTGAAAAGAAATCTTGAAAAAGAAATTGAACATTAGAACAGAAAAAACTACATTTTTTTTCTTAAAATAGTACAAGGACTTTCAGAAATCATGCAATCAATGCTCTTCTTTTCTTTTCAGTCTGTCGGTTATTTGAGCAAGAAAAGATGAGCCACGCAGAGCTCAAACAAACCTGGAAACTTGCCAACGACCAGTTTCTGGATCAGCAAACTAAACTCTCTTTTGAGTTGGATCACACCAAGAAATTGTTAACGCCCCAACAGTTGGAGCATGTATCAAAAGAAGTGCGGCAACACAAAGCAGCTATGGCGGATTCCGAACCTCCGCCCACCACAAATCATCCGCCCTCGAGTAAATCCAACACCACACCTAAGGGGAAATCAAGAAACGAACTGCTTGGAGATTTCGATCCCCTTGGAAAGAAAACAAACTCCAAAGAGACTTTAATTCAACAAGCAGCATTATCAAATAAAAGTCCGTCAACAAAGAAGTCTGAAAAACAGGTTACTAATTTTAAACTAACCAAACTTCTTTACTAAGGCGAGACAAATTTAGTTTGTTGTTCTATAGGTCTGGCAGACCCTGTTTTTTGCTACAAATTTGCTATCAAATTTTCCCTATTACCATAAAAGCCAGAATTTGTAAATAGTTAAAGAAACTATTTAAAATAATTCATGAAAACTAAAACTTTATAAATTCCTATATTATCATTTATCAAAGTTTAAGAGAAAAATATTTATTATTTCTACCAAAATAAAATGTTGGGAATGATTTTCAGTTCCTTCCCGACCCATCTATATGTTACGATTTGTCTGTAGAACAATAAATTAAATTTGTCTCGCCTAAGAATTTTTAGATAATCGCAAACATCCAGTAGTGTCGAGAAAGCTAATTCAATTCATTGTAAAATAATTGTCAATACACAAGGAGGGTATGGAGCTGTCAAATTGAGCCCATTGAAGTTTTCCGTGGTAAAGTCTCTTAAACGAGTTTGGAGAACGAAGCATCGAGACAAAAATTAGGCTCTTTTATTCAAGCAAATTTTAGAGACTTTTGTGTACTAAAGAACTACATGAATTATATGCAAGAATGGGCTGTTCCAGAAAGAAATTATGCACGGGGGATTTATAATTAAATTCCCGGACATTTTACATTTTTTTACTCCCAGACAAGCGTCGATTTGACCGTTAGGACATCCAAAATTACCCCCGGCCATGACCCGGTTTCGCATTACCTCCTCTGGATACATCACATCCTGTGTCTAGTGTCTAATGCAAGTAGACTGATGAACGGGATTTTCAACAAGAATTCATCCTAAAAACATTATTATCAATTTTGACAAACTTCTTGTACCCATGCACAGTCCCTTATTTTGCTGCACATAGTGTGTTTTGAGCCTATTTCTGCCCTATTTCCGTGTTTTAGTTGAGATTCCAAACCCCGCTTTATTAGGTCCACTATTTATTACTTATTTTCAATAGTCTTGTCTCATTTTCATTTTCAGCCATCAATAGGTGATAGTTTTTTCAATGCGCTTTTCCCTGCTGCCTCTCAAGCTAGACTATTCGACGAGTATATACAGGTAAAACCAAAAATCTACTTTACGAATTGTTACCCAAGAAAAAAAAATTCGCCCTAAAAAAAGTTTGCTTCTAATTTTTATGGTTAGTCAATACGAAAAAGAACGAAAAGAATATCAAATTTCAAATTTCAAATTTTCAGGTTTTTTCTTTTACTTCTGTTTATTTTTTTGTTGTTTATTTTTTTCCACAGGACATGGCAACATCAGAGAAACCATTGGTCCTTTCATCATCTTCAGACAGTGATAGTGAAGATGATCTCAATCTTGCCATAAGAGCACAAAACCAAAAACGATACAAACAGCATCCTCCTCCTCATTTAGTCGACGAAACAGGTGAACTCTTTTTTATCAATTTGTTGTACAAAAGTCTCTGACAATCGCTAGAGTAAAAGAGACAAACTTTTGTCTCGATGCTTCGTTCTCCAAACTCGTTTTGAACACAAATGTGTTCTATAATCATGTACTTATGTACATACACAAGTCCCATTATTACCCATTATATTTTCGCAAAAGCTGAACACCGAATCCATAAGGAGATAGCATGTCCAGTGTATTATAGAGGTCAGTGAGAGGATTGCATAACGGATATATCCTAATATTTAGTACACTTTTCTTTCAGGCCAGGAAGAAATCGAAGAGGATAAAGCGGTTCTACGCCAACCGCTCACGCCGCCACCACAAGGCGTTAGCGGCGGTGATGTTACCAACGGGAGCATAGAGGATACTAAGAAACCGCTCAAAAAATCGAACTCTAGTGGCGACATTTTGAGTCCTACACAACAGCGTTTATCAATTGGTAAGAAATCATTAGCTAGGTTAAGCAAGAGGCTATTTAGGACGTTAGACGCGTCTGTGGCGGCCTGTACATAATTCGTCTAAGCAAAACTTGTAAACGAAAATCTATGTACAGGCCGCCACAGACGCGCCTAACGTCCTAAATAGCCTCTTGCTTAACCTTGCCATTACGTAATTTTAAGATTTACGTCTTGATTTTAGCTTCGGAACGTCGCTGTTTAATTTGTGAGCTATTAGGTTGTCCAAAGTTTTTTACGTCCCGTCCATTGAGAAACTTTTGAAACTTGTTGCAAAATTTAATTACTCCCGCGTAAAAACCAGGTCAGTACCACTTATTTCCTTTTTCTTTCTTTCGTATTATCCTGGTTTCTACATATTAACTGTTTTTAGTGACAATCTTATTTCCGCAACAGACTTTAGTTCGGTGCAATTAACTGATGAACTTTTTTTATTTTTTTGGTGTATTTAAAAAAAACTTATTTTCAGACAGCACATTGCGCAAGAGAGTTTTTCAATGGCCTTTGACTTTACGGGGATCTTTGGAGGCGTAGTTCAATCTGATCAAGCTTTGAAATATTAAATCCAATGTAGCTCCAGATGCCACAGAACGTTAGTCCAACATTGTTTCAAGGTCCAAATGCCCTTTTGACGCTGGACGTTAAAACAAATGTTGTTTGGACTAGTGTGTACAAGTGATAAAAGTTAAAAAAATTCAAAGATCAAAGATGGATTAAATTCTCAGACCCCTTAAACAAATACAATTATTTCAGGACCATGATAGACCTTTTCATAAATTACATCACGGGCAACGACTGCCTCGTTTTCATACAATTACTAAAGGTGATTAAGTTTCACGAGAATTAAAATGACACATCTATCAATGGAGTCAACTTTTGATAAGCTCCCTTGGGATTCGGTTAACATAGCGCTCATTTTAAAACGAGGCAGTAGTTGCTTACGTGACGTAATTTATGAAAAAGGTCTATTAAAGTAAACATGTTTGGCCTAAGCTGAATAAGAACCTTCCATGTATCACAGTGCAAAGTTTCATGCTTTTATCACTTTGTAAACAATGTTTGACCCAATTAGCTCGCACTATTTCCTAGCCGGCACGGAACGTTGTTTTAACGTCTAAGCAACATTGTATACCAGACCTACCAGCAGATTTTTTATCATAGTGTACTGCGCAAGAAAAAAGCGGGGTCGTCTGGTACAGGCAACATTGTTTCATGATATCTGACACAATTATTAGTCTTTTAATAATTTGAGATTCTTTTCTCTCTTTTTTGTTGTCAGACAATTCATTACACGAGAAATCACTATCGCAAGGTGATGTTTCCTTCAACTCGACCACGACCAACAGATCTTTACTGACGGACGAGGTGGATTCCAAACTATCCCTCAATGAAACTGGATGGTCTACCATGTCTTCTGATGTGAGTACAATGTAGAGGGAGAAAGCCGCCCACTTGGGGTTCTGACGGGCATTTCAAAACCCCACGCGCGGCGGTAAGAAGGAATGTAGACTTTTCCTTTTTATTTTCAAATTTTTTTTTTCCCTTTTAAATTATATTTTTTATGTCAAGTCCTCTTTTTTTGTTGAAAAGACCCTACTTTGACTTTAACTGAGTTTTATGGACTCAAAGGATCCCCCAACAGGCAAGGAACGTTGTTCTAACGTCAGAACGTTATTTGGACGTTGAAACAATGTTGAAGTAAAGTTGAACAGTCGTAAATTTATGTCATTTTCCTAACCCAAACAGCCGAAAAATCCGGATATTGTCCTCTTATTTTGCTAAAAATTCGGAATTTGCCCTCTATTTTGGGTGATTCCGTTAGGAAAATTAACTTACGCATATCATGAATTGGGCTTAAGAAGAGTGGTATTTGCGTGGTGAGGTGCGGGTGAAATTTTGCGGAAAATTGGGGCCGAAGAAGAAAAATGAATTTTCTACACTTCTCCGTGTATAAAGACTGCTTCACGGGAAATGAGAATGACACCACCCAAACATAATATTGCCTGTTCCAGACGATCCTGTTTTTTTCTTCGGCAGTACCGTCTTCGGAAACTTTTTACAACGGCCATTATGATCAAAAAATCTTTTGAAGTCTAGTATAGTTTAAGCATAATATTGACCAATTAATATTTTTTTGTTAGAACTACTATAACCACGCATGCATGATGTGTCAGAACTACGAGAAACAATTACAACTTGTTCAAAAAGATTTATTGGACGTCAAACATAAAGAAAGGCTGCTCGTCACTAATCTCAAAACATTACAAGTATGTTAAAATTATGTGATTGAAAAAAATCTGGAAATTCTTTTTCTCCTCACTTTGCTATGCGGGTTTAGCCCTAGAATGATATCTTTTACGCAATCACGATGAAAAGGTCCCGTAGACTTTTAGAAATGTGCTCCTTCCTTCAAGGTTGATGTAAATAAGGTCAGCTATTGCTACCATATGCCAACAGATCACTTTCAAAAGCATTGGAGTAGGGTTAAGAGGGCAGCTTTTGCTGATTTTCCGCTATCTTAAAAAAGTCAACAACCTCATGACTGTAATTGTAAGAATCTTATAGGCCCTTATAGTTATCATTTTTTAACCTTAAATATTTCTTATTGACAGACTGACTTCGAATCTGAAAAAGAGAAGTTTTCGTCGCTTGAAAGAGGCATTGACAGCACTGACGTCGATACAAAATCTCAAGTAAGCTCCAGCAGAAACAAGACGTCTTTTTATAACGTCTTTTCAACGCCCTTTCAACATCTTTTAACGTTGAAAAGACGTTGAAACAACGTTAAAACAACGTTGAACCAACGTCGTGGGCCTGCTGAGGTCATTCAGTATGATAAAAAATTGTTCGATTTATTTCATTTTTTTCAAGGGCGGAAATCTTAAAGAGAGATGATTTTCGTCAATTTAGAAGCGAAGCCAAATAACTAATCTAGCGATGAAAATTAAAATAAGACTACACAATTAAGTATTAATGTATCCTGCTCTGCTCTCCTCTCCTCTCGGGCTTTACTGACCCAATATATTTTGTTTCTTTCAAGAGGCTTACAAGTTTCAAAGATTTCCGTTTTCATCAGGGTGGAACACCTTAGCTCGATATGGCTGCTACGATTCACAAACAAAGTGGTTATCACACAGTCTACGAATATATTCCGCACGCGCTTTTTTTAAATAAGGATTAGACTTTATAAGAACATTGATGATGAAATTGGCCGAAAGGCATAAGAATGTCCTAAGAATAATGCCAACTTGGGAATTTTCAAGGTCAAATTACCTTTCGGAATTTATTTTAAGTACATCTCTCTCTAGCTGATTCAGCTAGCTTGTTTTTTCTTGTCCCTCAATTAAATGGTTTTAAAATTACTCTTTTTGTTAGTGTTGTTTTTCAGATTTAAGAATACCTTAAGAATATTTTTGGATGATTTCGACAAAAAAATTAAGAATATTAATTATGAAACCAAAAAAAGGCGTGTATTCTACCATTCCAGACCATGTAACTAATAGTACAGTATTAGTTAACAGGTTAGACCCCCTTATTGGAATGAAATCATCAGTTGATCTTTGTCTCGATTACTTTCAGATAAATATATATAAAACTAACCAACAAGAGGTGGATAAACAAGTCACATTATTACATTCGCAATTCAAACGATTCCAAGATGACATAGTCAAAGAAATTGTATGTCATATTTTTTTCATTTGTAGATCCCTAGATATGTTTTCTCCGGAGCTTTCCCAGAAGACAGAAGACGTTTTTTAAGTGTTGTTTCAACGTCTTTTCAAAGTTAAAACATTGTAAAGACATTGAAACAACGTTGACAAAACATGTCTCTGCTGGTTTCAGTTGTTCGGAAAGAAGCCGTACACCTTTCTTTATAATCAGCAGAAACACAACGCAATTCTAACATTGTTCTAACGTTCAAATAACGTTGTTTGGGCCTTAAAACAACGTTCCGTGTCTGCTGGGTCAAAGGTCTTTCCTTATAAGCATCAATGATTAGGCTCAGTTTGAATCTATTGTTCTACAACAATAAATCTATTGTTATCTCAGCCTCCATATGCTTATAAATAAAGGAGGAATTGAACGCTCAAAAAGCATCTAAACAAATTGCCGATGAAAATGTTGAGGACCAGGCTTCCGAAATTGATGCAAACTTTTTCTTTTTTTGCTTTCAGAAAGCAATGTCAGAAGAAAGGGACCGAGCACTTGCAGAGGTAAGCTTTTGTCGAAATGGTTTGTTTAATTACCTCCCTTGGGTTTGAATATTGCCAACGGCCTTAAAGAGCCTCCCATCCTTACCCCCTGGATATCCTAGGATATTGAAAATATCAGACCCCCCGTGGATATATTATATCATCAACAGGGGGGGGGGGGGCGGGATACGGATATTTTTCCGGAAAAGCCCATTTGACCCTCTGGCCATCACAACTTTACCACTGGAAATTTCATTTAACCCCAGACACATATCCTCATTTAAAATTACCTTTCTTTTTTCAGGCTGCACAAAATCAAAACACGAGTGACGGCGAGCTAACTCCTGAACGTGAAGAAGAATTTAAAACTGAGGTGAGTTAAGTCAATGACTATGATCATGATTAGTGGCGTAAACAGTGATTGCGCAAATAATGTGTTGGAGAGAATATGTTTTACGATGCATCAAATCTATTCACATTAAATAGTTAATGACTGTTTCGTAAGATAGAACTCCTACACAAGTTTTGTTATGTTATGAATATGTTATTATGTCTTTTGTCAATTTTGTTTCATTTCTTTGATTTCTGCAGGATTTACCAGAAACAAATAGTATTCAGTTATTGTGTTCCAGTTCTTCTGGAAAGGTGAGCTTAAAGTTCGTTGCTAAGGTTTCCAAAAGAGTTGAGATTTTGACTTGGCTTTGATGCAGTGACCAGCAAATTGAGCTTGTTCTGCCCTCAAAATCAAGGCAATTTGGGCTTTATTGGGATGGTCGAGCCAGGAAGGATCTTTAATCCTTGATATATGCAAGTTCTGCTATTTCATTTCTATTCTCTCATTAACGTTTTGCTTCATGCCTTTCAAGCGTTGACAGCGAAAATATGCTCGTGTGTTTTGTTCCGGACAAAACAAGATACGGTAAGCCTTCTGTCCGTAAAGTAGGAACATAATGACAACAGTATTGACCAGGAGTGCAACACATTGTGAAATTTCTTTTTCCGTTTGTTTTTGAAATGGAACAATGACGAAACAAACGACAAAGGAAGCGGTTAATATAAACGTCGCGTACATCAAAATGATGCCGTCGTTCATGACGTTCGGTAGGTTCCTTCCACTGAAAGCTTGTACTGCACACATCAGCTGGATCACCGCAATTACAATCATCACCATGGTACTGTGAAAATATGTGTTACATACCTGCTCTCTTGTCAGCTTGGTTGGATTTTCGAATTCCAGGATCTGTGCTGGTTGTTGGTGATAGGAAACAAAGAGAACCAAGTTGACAGTGAAAATGAAAATAACGATGGTGAAGATTTGAGTTAAAATCGTGCGTTTGACTTCCTCAGCGGTTAGCCTTACTTTACTGAGGAACGCCTGAAGGAGTTTTTGTGACTTTATGAAAACAATACCAATGTTGAAGGTGTATAAAGTCGTGAAAACAAGTGGCTTGGTAACGCACGTTCGATTTGTGAAAAATGCGAAAGGGGCGAAGGTCAAAGTCAAGGCGTGTAATGACATGTGAAAAATGGAGACTTTGAAATCTGACGTAGTGACGATGGGCGTGTCTCTGTTGATTATGAATGTGAACAGAGTCACGATGACAAGGTCTAATGCAAAAAGTGAGATGGATCCGATGATATAGAACTCTCTTGTGGAATAATCGACGACGATGTTGGTATAGGGATCAACACATGCTGTTCTTTCACCGTTGTCGACCGAGAGTTTTCCAACGCATGGCACACACCCATGATTGCCAGCATTTGGTTTAACATAATCTTTTGGACAAAGAGTACATATCCAAGAGTAACCATCGGGGATTTTATCGTATACTCTGTGAGAACCAGGTGGGCAGAATATGATTGGACAGTTGCTTCTTTCCATTTCGATGTCTGTTATTAAGAAAATGTTAAGTAAATTTATTAGAAACAATGAGGTTCATTTCAAAAGAATATCATCAACTATCATTGTAAACTCCTTTTGGCTCCATATTGGTTTCACCTTGAAATAAGATTTTGATAGTCCAAAGTTTTGTGAACTAAATTAACTGTGTACTTAACGTCAGGGGTCAAATCATGGCCGCCTTGATCGTATATAAGCGTCTAAGACCACTAAGTTATCGTTCAATTTTAACCTATAAACTTACCATCCCAAAACCGGTCCTTCCCTTTTGCTTTTCCTGGCAACAAAATATCTTTGTATTTCTGAATATAATATTCTGGCCAACGACAAAACCTTCCACCTTCAAGCCATCTGTTGTATTGACTTTCTTCAAAGTGGAAGCTTGATTCGAAAATGTTAGCAATGACCATATGATAATCAGTGGATGGTTCTAGGGTATGATATATCCAACTACGTTTTCCATCACTTTGTCTCTGTATCTTCTCTTTTACACAGTCATAATCGAGCGAGCATTTACACTGCCACCTATAATTTATAAAGATTTTATTAAACGTCAAAGACTCGTATAATGCATATCTCTGATTAAAAAGAAAAGTCTTGTTAATTGTACGCGAAAGTTTCTTGAATAGAGAACCAATAATATCCTTTCTTTGAAAACTGCGAAATTCTGTTGTTACAAAGGAAGATTTGATGTCTTTGAAGTAATTGAAGTTATTCGGCATTGAAGGAAGTTTATTCTTTATGTAAGAAATGAATCCTTCTGCTAATATGGGGATGGTAGCGTTTTCAGCCTTCATAACCACTGATAATTGGTCAATAATTTCCACTTGTCCATATTTATCACCAATTATTATAACAGCTGGTTTATTTCCCTTGAACCATTCCACAGTCTTAACATCGTCGTTCAAAATTCTCAAAATTATCTCTTTTGATTTGTTTATCAATGAATCATACAAACGGCTCATCTTCGAAGGTTTGGCATTAAGGATGAGAAGATAACTCCATTTCAAATAATGGGTGATTATATGATAAAGAACGGTGGCATAAATTTCAAATAGTTCAAATTAAAAGAGACATGGCTACCAAGAAACCTAATGTCATTTGCAAAGGAAGCTTTTAGATAATTTATCATCGCCAAGGGTACCTCAGCATGTTGCAATAATGAACTATTTTATACAGTCTTTCTGAAATTTAGGTTTTTTATAAAGATACTGTTTGAACTGTAGATTGGGTTCCCGCCCGATTTCCACCCGAAACGAAACGGTTAACCTTTCTGAATCAATATTTGAGACTTAACCAATCAGATTAGTTCAAGATGACGTAATAGTTGAATTTTCAATGAAAAAAGCATGACTGATGTCTAGTAAGGGCGAAAGGGTAGTTTGAGAGTTTGAGAGCGTAGGTGATCTTAAAGGGTGGGCAAAAATGGGCGGCCGTTTAATAAAGGACATTGGAGTGTGATGGGCGTATAGTCAGAAAGGGTAAACTACATACCAATTGTTTAGCCATTTCCATTAGGTAATCCATGACTCCAACTGGGATACTAGAAAATCGGTAGGCGTTTGCCACCATGGTTGGGCATCAGGGAAATTTTTGTTGTATTTTAAGGCCCTATTATTTTTCAGATAATGTTTTTGAAAGATCGCATGATGGCAGAGCAGGTGGACAGGGAAGCTATCGAAAGCGTTTTGCAAGGTGATCTCAAAGATGCTAGAGATCAAATTGGTACGTGTTCTCCTGGTCCAGCCAGGTCCTATATTAATTGTCCCATCATCAACTTCTTTTATGCGTGAAACAACGTAGTTTTATGTTTTAATGTAATAATATGTAGAGCCCAAATCCTGTTGGTACATGTCTTCTGGTCCAATAATGTCCTTTTTCAGTCGGCCCATCAACTTCTTTTATGTGAAACAACGTCATTTAATTTTTTATTGTAATAATTTGTGGAGCGCGAATGACTATTCATGTTACAAAAAAAACTTGAAATACCCAACCAAAGTTTATGTATGTACTCAACACCAACCAACCTCATAGATAGTTTAACCCTAGCCAACCCTCACATATATCCATACTGTAACTGAGCCTGTTAGTTGTGGAATTTATGTTTTTACAGATTACCTAATCTCCAAGCAGATCCACTTACTTCACTGAGTTCCGTAAGACGAACATGTATTTCACTGCATCCTTTTAAAGCAGAGCGTGGCGCTAGTGAAATACTGATCTGTTAAAAGATTAGAGATTACCTGTCTATAATCCACGTTAAATATCAATCTACCGTTTTATCTATCTTTTTTTTCCTACTACTCGTACAGGGTATTTACAACAAGAAATACAAACGCTACGAACTGACAATCTCAACGCTCGCCAACAACAGCAACAACGACAACAACAACATCATCAACAACAAAATCATCACCAACAACATCATCAACAACAACAACATCAACAACAACATCATCAACAACAACAACAAATGGCCAGTTCAAAGGATGATGTAAGTGTCTGTTCCTTTCTAACTTAAAACATTAAAACAAGGGCCGCAAATATGCGGATAAATATTTCCTCAGCAATTGACTTTAATAGCCAGAAAAGCATAAATGTAACAAGTGATACTTTGATGGACCTACCTGGTAATCAAATAAAATTAACCCTTAAAGCCATAAACAACCTTTGAACGAACGAATAGACACAGCTCAATTTATATGCCAATTATACATTTCAGGGAAACCAGAAACATCCCTGTGTGCTGTGACCCACTAAGATTCGCACTACTAGTCACCCAAGTGGAAAAATCACTCAAAAAGGCCCATTTTTTTCGCCCAGTGTCCCTCAGTAAAAAATCAGATTCTCTCTCCCCCAGTGGCAAAAGAAAAAATTTCAAAGAACCACACCACTAAAAATATGATAAAAAACAATAGATTTTTCTGACCCCACTAGAAAAAATTCAATGGTACTCACCCCCACTCCCAGAGACAGGGGTGTCTAGAGCTCTTTTTCTGAATGTGAAAAAAATCCTAAAGCAAACACCCCAGTCTCAAATATTATAAATGACGTCATATGTGAAGCATGAAGGACAAGTTGCGTTTTTAACATGGAAAGAAGCCGTTTTAACAAATATTTCCTTGTAATGAAATATTTAAAAATTCCAGAACTTTCTCTCAATGCAACGAACAACTATATGACAGCAAACGAACTTTCTTCAAAACACCGCCATTGCTAAATAAAACAAGAAGCCCGGAGGGCGTAAAGGCCCAGCAAAGGAAAACACGAAAAACACTAGAAAGAAACAAAGTCAAAATGAGGCAGTTTGATAAATCCGCCTAAAATTAACAGTCAACAATCTTAACCCTTTCAAGTCAGCCCAAACCTTGAAATCCTGGATCCCGC
>JAUJPO010051194.1:0-15216 GCA_032270745.1 Tiaropsis multicirrata
GTTTTCGCAGGCTTCAATTTCTTTCCGACTGTGGGTACAGCTTTTAATTCTCTCTGCTTGTTCGTGAATTTTCTTGGCAAGATCTTTTGCTGGAGAACAGCAAGTGATACATGTGTATCGTCGATATCCTTTATTTGAAAACAGATTTAGTTGGTACGCTGGTAGCCCAGTGCACGCATAATGCAGAGTTCGGTGGCATTTGTGACACTCGATCCTCATTTTGTCGTTATCCGTGATACAATTATGTTCCGTACATTGCTTTGAATCCTCCATATTTTCATCATCAGTCAGGAACTCTTCAGGGGTTTCAGTTGATATTGCTTTTGGGTAAAATTCGGTAGTTTTTGCCATATTTTGATATTTTTCTGAAATTCTTCATTTAAAAAAAATGAAGAGCATGACCTGCCTCTAGAGTCATTGAAATTCACACCGGTGTCACACCGGGTTGTTGCTTAAAAAACGAATGGCTATAATAAATTTTGAGTTCCGGAAAAATTTTCAAACACACAAACCTAAACAAAACAAAATATTTTCACATGACAGTCAGAATCTTTTCTTTCGTCTGACAACCAACAACTTCCCTTCATATTTCTTTTTGAAACTTAATGATTTGTTTCTTTTGTTTCCATTCACCCTAGTTGTAAAACATAAACAAACACAAAGACCCACTCCAATGAAATTTGATGGAAGATTTTCATGATCTCGCTGGAAAACAGGTCAAGAGAAAACATTACAATCCAACCCTCCCCAATATTGTTTAAGAGCTTTTAGCACTTTTCACCCCAGAGCTTTTGGAGACTAATAAGTACCAATGAGTTACAAAGACAGGGGTATCTCTATATTGCCTTCATAACTCAATGGCTACCTTCACAGCAGACACGGAACAACGTTGTTTCGACGTCTGCTGGGTTCCCTTCATTTATTTTAATTGCCTTCATAACTCACTCACTAACTCACTCTCAACGCTAACTCAATTGTTTACCTTTAACTTCCTAATTCGTTCGATTGCTTCGTTTTGTGACTGCATTTTTCCTTTCCAACTGCTTGAATTTTGATGGTTTTCCTTCTCTTCAGGACATCAAAAATAATCAAATATCTGTTATCCATATGTTCAGCAACATAAATAATTCAAGCTATTCTTTCTGCCACCAAACTACCAAAAACATAAACCCAATTTTTTTTCTTCATCACAAAAGAAAATAATGTTTGTTTTTGTTCACTTTTTGTTTTATTTTGATAAAAGAAAGAAAATCGAATGTTTTTTTACATAATTCAAATTGTTTCATGCGATTCAATTTTTTGTTGCATTATTAGAATGATTTTTGTCATTTGAATGTTTTGTTTCTAAATTTTATTTTTTATTTTAGAAAAGATTCTATAATTGCTTTGATAGAGCTGTTATGTTTGAAAAACAAATGTCGGCACCGGTAGCAAACCGGTGGAGAATCAGTTGAAACTCTTTCTACTTCAGCACATCAGTGCCAATCGTTATATAAACAATTCAACCGGTTTTAACCGGTGCCCACCAGTGCGATGTAACTTAACACCGGTGTGTTTTTAATGTTATCCAAATGGCGTGGCGGGACAAATACTATTTAGATTGACATCAGCTTTTTGGCAAAATTCAACATCATGTTTTATTTATTTTTAAATACTAGTCGCTGCTGGGTACGTATGTTTGTTCTGACAAACCAGGGGAGTTTGTTTGGCAAGCAGGTACTCTCACGCAAGCTGTTCAATTAGGTAGTTGGCTTCTGCTTGAAGACATTGATCAAGCACCTTCTGATGTGATATCTACACTGTTAACTATGGTGAAGTCAAATTCACTAGTGATCCCGGGACGTTGTAAAAGTATACCAATACAGAAAGGATTTCAAATATTTGCTACAAAAAGGTTTGTATAAATTGTAATGACTTAATTTGAATCAATTTTGATAATAATCTTTAATATCATCTTCAGCTCTATAAATTTGAAAAATGTTAAACTTAAACGGTAGAATTGAGTAAAAAAGTTAGTGTTTTTATGCAATCTCTAAGATTTGAATTTGTTTGAAAACACGAAGGAGATAAGATAAGTTGTCATGAAATCATAATGTATCATTATGATTATTGCATTGATTATTTTTAGGTCAAGCTTTGGTCAAAGGAATTCAGTTTTGAAAATGTTGCTCAAACAATCGCATTTAGTCAATATGATAGCTGCTTCAAAAGTTGAACTCATTGAGGTATGTAAAACAGTTTTAGCTGCTACTACTGTTATCTATTTGCAAAAGCCTTTCAAATAATGCAATCTTAATAGGGATTAGGACCGAATAATGTTTTGCAGATTTGTAACTTAAAAGTTCATTACTGATAATTTACTCTGTTTTGTTTGAGATCTAAGCTGGTATTTAAATCAAGTTTACATTTTAGATTGTTGAAAAGAAGTACGAGAAATTGATCAGTATTGCAAACAAATTGGTTGATATTTATTGTATGTTGTCAGCTGATTCTGATCTTCAAACTGACGATGATGTACACTTTGTTGAAATGAATGGTCGCAAGAACACACCACGTGATTTATTCAAATGGTGCAACCGTTTGAATGAATATTACAAAACATCAACCACTGCACCAACTGTTGAATTTGTATTTTTACATGCTTTGCAATGTTTTTGCTCATCAAATTCATCTCTTGAGGCAAGACAATCAATAGCCTATGCTTTAGGAGCCAAGTTGGGCCTACCGAAAGCAAAAGTAGAGTATTATTTGCTCAAATATAAACCTGATATTAAAACGAGTGAAACAACATTGAGTATTGGATGTACAACAATGGTCAAAAGAATTGATGACAAAATTTCATTGAAAGTTGACTCACAAAGCTTTGCTTTCACAATGCATTCACTTCGATTGCTGGAAAATATCACTGTTTGTGTAAAAAACTTTGAATCTGTCTTGCTGGTTGGAGAAACAGGAGGAGGTAAGACTTCCACGGTGCAGTATCTTGCTAATCAATGTGGATGCAAGCTAAATGTCGTCAACATGAGCCAACAAAGTGACATTGCAGATCTCCTCGGTGGCTTCAAACCTATTGATATTCGGGAAACTGTAAGGCCAATCCAAGACACCTTTGTTGAGCTGTTTAATGATACTTATTCAAGAAAGCAGAATGTGAAATTTTTAGGGCATGTTCATCAATGTTTTTCAAATCGAAAATGGAGTATTTTGGTAAAATTGATGAGTCATTGTTGCATCAAGGCAATAGGAAGGCAACAGAAAGAAGAAGAAAGTGGTAAGTGTCAAGATAATTGCGCTCAAATTCCAACTTAACATATGTAGATACTTATAAAAATCCTCCATGGTTAAGTTTTTTTTCAGCCTATGAAAGATGTATAAAGATAGGTTCTGGATATGCACTGTGCAGCTGAAGTTTTTGTCAATGCAATGACTCTTTTAGACCTCTATCAAGCCAATTAAAATCAATTAATACAAATGAGGTTTTCTAGGTTTTATAAAGTTCTTTTTTTTTTAAAAAGCTGACTTCATTTCATTAGAATTGATCCATCAAAAAATGACAAAAAGATGGGTAAAAATGCAAGATGATATCGCATCTCTCGAAACAAAAATTTCGTCACAGGCTGGTTTGGTGTTCAGTTTTATTGAGGGAGTTCTCGTCAAATCTTTGAAACAAGGAGACTGGATTTTGTTGGATGAAATTAACTTGGCATCCACGGAAACTTTGGAATGCTTAAGCAGTCTTTTGGACAGCCAATCAGGTTCAACAGTTTTAAGTGAAAGAGGGTATGTTATGTACTAATCTTTTAAATTTAATCACTGAATTATTTTCTTGGGTATTTTCACCACCACTCAATCTCACTTTGTGACCCACTTTCTGATCTTTCACAAGCTTATTATTGTAATTTTTTCCTTTTAATATTTTCAGAGATATTGAAGAGATCAAGAGAGATGATAATTTTCGAATCTTTGCATGTATGAATCCAGCAACGGATGTTGGGAAAAAAGACTTACCCTACAGTATAAGAAACAGGTAAATTTTACTTGCATTGCAGTTTGTTTACATACCGAAACAGACTTATTATTTATTATGGTCACTCTCTGACATTTTCTTTATTATAAATCTCTATAACATTGTTGTTTTTTTCAGATTTACAGAAATATATGTGGATGAGCTAAAGGATGAAGGAGATTTGAAAACACTTGTGGCATGCTATCTAAAGAAAATGAATATTTCTTCTGCTATCATTAATGGTATTGTCAGGTATGTCTGAAGATTTGATTAGCAAAATCAAAATGCTTCTATTAAAATAGGTTTTGACAAAGAAAAGTGCAATCTTCATAGAAATGGTAAAAAGGGAGAAAAGTTGGTCACTCATTAATACACCTTTTTCTGTTTAGTTTTTATCTGGATATCCGTTCACTTGCTAAAGACAAACTGATTGATGGTTCAGGTCATAGACCTCACTTCAGGTAAGAAAGATTTCCTACAAAAACTGCCGGCTGGTGTTAAAAATATTTTTTTTGGAGTGATTTGAAGAACGGAATAGATGATTTTGCTGTGACGATTGTTATTGAATGACTCGCCTCAAAATGTAAAATAGTCATTAAATCAAGAATTATTTTGGCAGTTAAGATAAGTTGCCTGCCAGAAACGACAGGCATTTGTAAGGCATTAAATACACACTGTTAATGAGTTTTAGAAGTCGTTAACAATATGTGAAAAAATGAAAGAATGGTAAATGCCTTTGAGAATTGAAATTAGATTCAGAGTTGTAATCAGAGCCATAAGTAAGATATAAACATCAGAAATCATCTATAGCAAAGAGACTGATTTAACTTGAAAAACATAATACAGCAATTTGGCTTAAAAGAATCTCGAACAAGCATTAGGATAATATTTAGACTGAAATAAAAAAAAAAAGAATTCTTAACTGCCTGGGTGGAAAAAGATTTACTGACCCGCAGACCAGAACATACAATTTTTTTATGGAAGGCCTAATGGCTTTCAAATAGATAATTAGGCATCTATGGCTTTATATTTTAGTTTAAGAACATTATGCAGAGGTTTGGAGTATGCAATCAAACAAAATTATATGCCACCAATGCGAGCTGTTTATGAGGTAAGTACTATAATTATAAATGGCTTAACCTAATTTTTATTCTTTGCTAGTAACTCTTATGATCATGAATGTATGATGAATAGCATTAGGCATATTGCATATATTAAATTGAGAAAAAAGACTTTTCCCTTTTGGACTATTTAAAAATTATAGATTCTTTTTATTTGAACAGAACATTGAATTTAGCAACTAGCAGAGGTGCATCATCTTTGTTCACTCAACATTGTTGTCTTCATTTTAGGGTTTGTGCACAAGTTTTTTGACCCAGCTGAACAGAGCATCTTACCCTATGGTGGAAGGCACTATATTGAAACATGTTTTCAAAACTGTTTCCAACATCAAGTCGTTTCTTGGACGAGTCATTCCAAAGCCGTACGAAAATATGATAAATGCTGAAGGTTATTGGATCCCCATTGGAGGAAAGAAAGTCATCCAAGATGAATCTTATGTTTTAACCAAGAGTGTGAAAAAGAACCTTAAAGATTTGGCAAGAGTTGTTGCTGGAGGGTAAACTTCTGTGGTGTTTAAAATAGCATTCTATCTGAAAATTTTCATTTTATATTAAAGTAGGTGTTCAATTACGTCTGTATTCTTTTTGAATCTAGAAAAAGACATCCTCATTTGTTACACTATGGATGTATTTATTTTTTATTCTTATCATTTTTGTATTTCAGAAAGTTTCCTGTCCTCATCCAAGGAGAAACATCGGTGGGCAAAACAAGCTTGATTTCATATCTAGCCAAAATAACAGGGAATCAATGCATGAGAATAAACAATCATGAACACACTGACATTCAAGAGTATGTTGGTAGTTATGGAGCAGATAGCAATGGAAATCTTGTTTTTAAAGAGGGTAATCAAGTCCACTTATAAATCTTGATCTCAAAAACGTCCAACACTGATTAGTCTTTTCGAACTTTGGCGGGTCGATCCTTGCTTTATGGTCTGCCATTCTAGAACTTCAAGATCCTGGAATGTAAATGACTTTTCATGTTCTTTTGTATAGGTGTTTTGGTGACTGCCATGAGACAAGGCCACTGGATAATTTTGGATGAATTAAATCTTGCCCCTTCAGATGTTTTAGAAGCTTTGAATAGGGTATGTGTTTTAGTTGAGTCTGGTTGAATAATGTGTTAAATGAAAAAAACGTTTTGCAAGAAATCATTTGAATGAAGTCTTTACTGCGGCTGTTTTCAAAGTAAAAAGCAGGTAGTATTATTTAAGAGAATTCTTTCAAAAACAATTTTTTGAATGTTATCTTGTCATAAATATTTAAAATCTTTTGTGACTGATGTTTGAAGTGTAAACTTTTAGATGCCTTTATAATTATATAAATTCTCTATTCTTTGAAAACCTAGTAAATAAATACATACTTCTTTTAGTTGCTTGACGATAACAGAGAATTGTTCATTGCTGAAACTCAAGACACTGTCAAAGCACATCCAAAGTTCATTTTATTTGCAACTCAAAATCCTCCTGGACATTATGGTGGCAGAAAGGTGATAATATATAGATTTCATTATAATTATAATCAATTCATGTATGTTAAAAATGAGTTGCTTTAATCCTTTTTTGTTTATTTTTTAGGCATTATCACGGGCCTTCAGAAATCGATTCATCGAGTTACACTTTGATGAAATCCCTCGTATAGAGTTAGAAGAAATCCTGCACAAAAGGTGTCATCTACCTGTATCATACAGTAAAAAATTTGTCAAAGTCATGCATGATTTGCAGGTGAGGTTTTATGCAGTCTATGAATCAAATTGCAAGGACCAAAACCATTCGAGTCATAAAAGTTCTAAAAACACTAGGGCACACTTAAATTTTTCAAAATGTAAACCTTTTGTGTTTTTAGCAAATGAAAGCTCCTATAAGTACTTCCAGAGGTATTTTCAAATGGCCAAGCACAAAACGCATAATGCTTAACGAAAAATGCATGATGCGTTATATTTTCCTTGAGCGGATTGCTTTTGGTCTAGTAAATAAGGATTTACTCATCTTAAACAGAGTGTTTGGTTGATCAATAGTCCTCATAAATTAAGATACAGAAGGCCGACTTGCAACTCATAAAACTTGTATTTGCAAAATTATACTCATCAGGTTGTTTCTTATGACGTATACTTTGCAACTGTTAATTTTTCAACTCAAAAATTACAACTTAGACAAAGTTTTCAGTCAAAGTTACTCGGAATAACTTGGCTTATCTTCTGATATTATCAAACTCTGAAAGCTTGACAGCTAATAACTCGATGTACAACTCTTCAAGGGTTATTCCTATGCAAAATGTTAGTTCAACAACTCATAAATTGAGCAACTCAAAAACTTTAACTAATTTCATGTAACTCACCATCTATTTTGAAGACAAAACCTGTGGGTCGCTTGAAATAATGCGTCTTATACTTTGACATTTACGAATCAAAACAATAAAACCAAAAACATGCCATCTTAAAAAATATTTTCCAGGTGAAAGTGAAATGTTCCAGCAGCCAATTTTATGTCTACTCTTTAGGAGCAGAAACTTTTGCCAATTCTGTGTTTTGAAACTCAAACCTTTCATTTCTCTTGGTTTTCTTTGGAAATGAAAGTGTAAGTCCTGTGTTTTGAATGGTTTTGGCCCTAATTTACATCACCTAAGTCTTAATGTTCACTAAAAGTTCAACAGTTTTTTTTGTACATTCGCAATCAAAACCATTGCTTTTTTCAGGTCAGAAGAAATAACAGTGGGATTTTTGCAGGCAAACAAAGTTTCATGACACTAAGAGATTTGTTCCGTTGGGCAGAGCGGTATCGGTTATCATCAGCTGGAGCAGATTCATTTTATGATTGGGAGCAATGTATTTGTGAAGATGGTGAGTCAATAATGTTTAAAAAAAATTCTCTCCTGGTTTTATCCAAAATCCTTTGGAGTTATCATGAAACCATCTTGACTATATATAATAGTAGGAACAGTTCTAAACTCTCTCTAAGTTTCAGGTTTCAGATGTTAGAGAACTTGTTAGACAAAAAACTGAAAATAACACATTACAAACAACAAATTTACAAGACACAAAATCGTGCAGAAATTAGAAGAGAAGAAGGAAGTCACTCGCACAATACAAACACTAAAAATTAAGAAACTGAATAATCAAACTACCAATTTACTTGCGCCACCAAGTAAAACTCACATGATTTGCTATGCCATGCGATCAATATATTGACTACATATTATCATTTCAATAGGTTTCATGTTGATCGCTGGAAGATGCAGGGCTGGTGAAGAAAGTGAAGTAATCAAGGAAGTCCTGGAATCCAATTTCAAAAAGAAACTTATCATTGAAGATCTATTTGATGGATCTTGTCTAAGTTCCAAAGAGTTATCAGAAAAGGTAGATACTGCAGGAGCAGATAAGAGTTATGTGAAATCATCTCACTGTTTAAAGATTGGGCTTTCTTTACAAGCTATTTGATTATTATAAAAGTTCAAAGACGCAACCGCTTCAAAATTCTAGAAAAGTGCTGTTAATAGCGTTTGAGAATTGAGCATGTTAAATTTGGTATTTCTGCTGTGAAATTGTTTTGCATAATCAATGATAATATTTTTGTTGCGTTTTTCCTGGACCACCCTGCATTACATAAATACTGTTTTGTTTCAGATTATATCAGCTTCTCTTGATGAATTCCAACATATTGTTTGGACCAAAAACATGAAGCGCTTAGCTATTCTTGCAGGAAGGGCTTTGCAGTATAACGAGCCATTGCTTCTGATAGGCGAAACAGGGTAAAGTCTTTTTCTCCAATTTTTTCAATGTTATTAAACTAAACAGATTTAAAATATTGTTACTGTATATAGCTACTATATATAATTTATTATTTAGTAATTTAGGTAATGTGGTATCTTTCTTTTAGGTGTGGAAAAACAACCATTTGTCAGCTATTTGCACAGTTAAACAAATCAAAACTATATTCTGTAAATTGTCATATGCATACCGAAGCAGCAGATTTCTTAGGTGGTTTGCGGCCTGTTCGATCAAAGGAAGAAGGCGAACAAAAATTATTTGAATGGAATAATGGACCGCTGATAACATCCATGTTGGAAGGTCAAATGTTTCTGATTGATGAAATATCACTAGCTGATGACTCTGTATTAGAAAGGTTGAACAGTATTTTGGAACCAGAAAGATTGTTGGTACTTTCAGAGAAGGGCGAAACACAGAATTCAAGCACAGGTCAAATTGATGTCATCAAAGCCGCAGACGGTTTCCGGTTATTTGCTACAATGAACCCGGGTGGCGATTACGGAAAGAAAGAAGTATGTTTTCAAAACAATGTTGAATTCATCATTTCTTAAAAATTACCTTAATAACTTTTTAGGGTTGAAGTTTTATAGAGTTGACTAAAACCTATACTCTCAATCATTTGTTTTATATTTCAGTTATCACCTGCACTAAGAAATCGTTTTACAGAAGTTTGGTGCTCACCTTCAGATTGCTATGAAGATTTGAAGGCAATTATTGAACATAACATTCTTAAAGATATCAAAATTCACAATAAGGGATCTAACGAAGGCAAGTAATATTCTATTTTGTGTTTGTAAATTTGTTTGCTAATTTTTGAGGTTTTTTACGATCTCTGTAAAGACTTAAGCTAAATCAATGTTTCTCCTATTAATCCTTTAGGTTCGGGCATTGGAGATCTGATTGTTGACTTTTTACAGTGGTTCAGAGACACAGAGATCGGCAGTCGGTAAGAAAGTATTTGATTTTATCTTTGCTATCAACACAAGAGGATATAGATAAAAATTTGGGATGCTTCTTTTCAGGGAAATCTTGGGAACCTCCATTTTGCCCTTCATTTTCTCTCTAGGTTTGAAATTTTTCTGTTTATTTTTTTTCTTCTCATTCTTAGATTTGTTGTAAGCATTCGTGATTTGTTATCATGGGTTCAATTTATCAACACTTTGTGTTCTCCGAATGAAACTGATCATTCGTTGTCTCCTGAAGAAGCCTATATTCATGGGGCCTGTTTGGTGTTCATTGATGCTATTGGATCAGGAAATACTGCTCAAGTTAATAGTTCAGACATTATCTCAATACGGAAGAAGTTTCTGTCATATTTATGTTCACAATTTGGTTGGACAGAGTTTTCTTTATATGATGGGGATATTGTCACTAATGAAAGATATTTTGGTCTTGGAAATTTTCAAGTTTCAAAAGGTATGTAATGTATAGCTGTATAGTGAAAAATAAGAGCATGATTTAAAAAATTGAAATATAATTCCTAAAACAAGTTTTTAGGAAATAAAAATCGTTTGGGAAAAAATTCATAAAATGTGAAAAATCATAGTCAGCACAATCTGAACTATATAAATTGAGGGAATAGGAATTGAAAGTATAATGAAAAAGATCTCTGTCAACCTTTTATCACAGGTCTTGCAATGGAAGAAGAGAACAAAAGTCAATTCAGTTTCAAGTCAGTCACCACCAAGAGGAATACATTACGCCTCCTTAGAGGACTTCAATTATCAAGACCCATTCTTCTAGAAGGTTCACCTGGTGTCGGGAAAACAAGTCTTGTTGTTGCATTGGCTAGAGCTTCTTGTTATCCCATAACTCGTATCAATTTGTCCGAAGAGACAGTAAGACAATGTTTGATTTAAAAGGCTTGAAGTAGCGATTGGACATTGGACATTGTCCGACCCAAAAACACACTTGGACATGTGACATATCCAACTAAAATAAAATTATATTGGACATCTTGTCCGCACGTGATAACATCGTTATTTCAAGCCCTGGATTTGATATTTCAAAATATTGCATTTATATTGTACAATTTTTTATGATTAGCAGGGTTTAGATTCAAAATGATTTTTAAGTAACATAATCGATTTTGTAAAAAAATAGCAGATCAACTCCTTATATATCAAGGTTTACTCCTGTGCTGTGTCTCACAAAAATCATACTTCTCATTGATTAATTTTTTTGTGATTTAGGATATTTCAGATTTATTTGGTGCAGACCTTCCTGTAGAAGGTGGCGAAGCAGGTCGATTCTCTTGGAAAGATGGACCATTGTTAAAAGCCTTGAAAAATGGCCACTGGGTGGTCTTTGACGAGGTACGTCTGTTTTTGTTATAAGAAATCCATAATGTGATAGTTGTGAAAAGTTTATTTGTTCATCTTCTTGATGAGTTTTCTTTCTCTCGATGGGCAATGTCAATTTTATTTATATTGCCTTCTATCGTCTTTTATTAAATTGTTGTTCTTTTAGTTGAATTTGGCATCTCAATCAGTGCTGGAAGGTTTAAATGCTTGCTTCGATCATAGAGCTGAGGTAAATCATATTCAATTTAAAACTATATTTTCTGTCACTATATTTTACTTCTATTAGTGTAGATAATGGTTAGGAGTTTAACTTCGTGTCCATTTTTTTTTTTAGCTTTATATACCTGAATTGAACAAAGCATTTATGGTGCAGAAAGACACTCGCATTTTTGCTTGCCAAAATCCATTACATCAAGGTGGTGGCAGAAAAGGGTTGCCAAAGTCTTTCTTGAACAGATTTACAAAGGTATGTAGTGATACAAAATACTTTCTGGTCTTTCCCAGGAATTCGCCACTTCTGTGGAACTGATTTGAAACAAACATAATGTTCATGTCGTTGGAATTTGATTTCATATTCCTTTATACCAATATCTTTGCTGAAGTTTCAGTGGCAGAAGAATCATCATTTTGCGTCTTTTTTATTCAAGTCAAGTCCCAACATTTAGAAAATCCATTAGTTGGTAGAAATTTAAGAAATTTATTGTTATTATTTCACAATACACTTCTAGGTGTACGTGGACGCAATGACAATCGAAGATCTACAGACAATCATTCAATCAGCTTATCCACACATATCTGAAGATGTAGTCTCAAAAATGGTCCTTTTTAACTCAAAGGTATATCCATTGTTCTCAATCTTTTAGTTACGTTAGATACGTATTCATTTATTCTTATCTGATTTAATTCATGATAATTAATATGATCTGATAGCTCTTGCATATTCAGAATAGAAACACGTAATGAATTTTTAATCTGGCGTAAAGTGTAGTCGTGTGCCTTCTGTTTATTACTGTTATAATTTCTTTTACAGCTTCAAGAAGAGGTCGTTGAGAGAGGATTATGGGGCAAGAAAGGAGGACCATGGGAATTCAACATCAGAGATATGACAAGATGGTGTGAACTCCTTCAACATGATTCTGTAAGTCATTTTCTGTTAAGTTTGTTGTTAGATCTAAATTTCATGTTCATTTTTTACTTTTTTGAAATTGTCATTTTTTACCTTAAGGTATGTCATCACCTTCTGAATCGATTTTTGAAGCTTTTGATCTTTTCATCGATAACTCATGATGACATAACATTTATATGTTAAAAGTACATATTTTCAGAAAGCTTATGAAATTCTACATCTGATCAGCCTAATTTTGTTAATTTTTGAGAAACGCAGAGAAAACGATTCAGATAAAAAAAATTTCCGAAAAAACAGTCAGCTTCTAAGAGTCCCCTTAGCCAAAGATTTTTTGGAAAATTTTTGCATGGTCATGTTCCCAAGATATTAAAAAAAATACGCTGCCTCATTTTCTTTTTATTTAAAGTTTTCTTTTTTTTACATTTAACTCCATATATCTAAAAAAAGAAGACTTTAAATAAAGAAAAATGAAAAATTAGCAAAAAAAACATGACACAGCAAATATCTTTAAATTGAGGGGATGAGAAAGAATAAATGAGGCAATGTATTTTTTTTATTGTCTTGGGAACATGTTCATGCAAAAGAAATCCCCAAAAATCTATATCTGTGTTTTTGCGTAAATTTTTGGATCTAAATCATTTTCTCTCTGTTTCTCAAAAATTAACAAAATTAGGCCGATCATATGTAGAATTTCATAAGCTTTCTGAAAATATATTCGATTCCGAAGGTGATGACATACCTTAACTATAAAGAAAAGCTAAGAATCTTCTTTCTGATCTTATCAAGGCAGTATAAAAAGGGGTTTCTTCTCCAAACCAGGTGATGTTTTTTTATGATTTACCATGGCCACTTTTATTACTGTTAGATAAGCTAAACTCCTCAAAGATGTAAATTTTGATAATTATTTTTACTTTAGAATTTGAATGCAGGAGATTTTGTGAGACTGTTGTATCAGTCAAGAATGCGAGATCCAGAGGATAAAGAAAAGGTGGTTTATTAAGTAGTTAAATATTGTTTATTGCGAGCTGTGTGATTAAACTCTATTTTTATTCTTTTTGCCTTTCTCCATATCAAACGAAAGTCTCAAATTTTTCACATTTTAACAAATTATTCGCTGTCATTAAAAATGTCTTCTCTTGGTTTCTACGTAGGTCCATTTGCACAGGGTATGTATTGCATTAATTTATTCTCACCTTGGTTTCCCCCTCAGGTTTTAACGTTGTACAAACAGGTGTTCAGTGATGAAGATGTTGATATGCGATATAAAACACAGCAATGTTGTTTTGAAATAACGTCAAACGAAGCAAAGGTTAGTGCCCCTAATTGTGTTTCTGTTAATTCCATTAATGCATTCTATTGAGCAAGCCTCACCCAATACGGATTTTACTGGCCTAATATCACACACCATGTAACTAATATTATTCCACCTAATTTGTCTAGTTTACCTTTCTAGCCAACCTAGTGTGTGTACATCTGAAAGTTGTTTTAAATCTAGATTTTCTCTTCTTTAGATTGGATTTTCCAGAGTGTTGCGCAAAGAGCGGAAAGAATTTAATTTGACTTTGATGAAGCCTTTAGAAATGTTGCGTGGAAATCTACCTTATTTGGAAGGGATTATGAAATGTGTTGAAATGAATTGGTTGACTATCTTGGTAAAAGAATTTTATTCATTATTGTTTTTTTTCTCAATGAATTGAAAAATTGGGCTTCTTTAGGGATAGGACAAAAAAATGTCGGACAAAAGTGAAGGAGGTGATGAAAATTTTTGTCCCACAACTAATTTAGTCCGGCGAAAGAAAAGTTCCAAAAAAAAGTTTCTTAGGCTAAAATTTGTGTTTTTTGGACAAAAGTGACGAAAATTTTTGTGGGTGACGAAAATTATGTCCGACGAATAATTTAGTCCGACGAAAAATTAGTCCGACATTTTTTTGTCCGATAAGGTAGCTAATTTTTTGCATCACAGGTTGGAGGTGAATCATCATGCAAGAACAGTATGGTGAAAATGTTATCAGAATTGACAGGAAATGAATTGAACATTTTATCCATGAACAACAGTACAGATAGCAGTGATTTCATTGGAGGTTTTGAACAGGTGCCGTTTCTCTTGGTTTTGTTTTGACTCAATCAGTTAGGGTCTTCAAATACTAAAAAGGTTTCTTTGAAGAAGATAGCTACTGTCACATTGTAGAAACATTTCCTGAAGCCATGAAACGAATGGTTCACGAAACGAACTCTATAGCATCATTTTATGACTTTTTTGCCATGTCTAATTCCATTATTACACAAATAATTTTCGTAAAGACCTTTTTTAGACCAAATAATGGTAAATTTTGATTGAGTTTGGCGTATTAATCAACATAGTTTTTTGTCCACTCCTTTAATTTTTTTGAATAAAATTGACACCGCTACCCTAATGATCAAAACATAAGGAAATTATTTTTGTAGAGGACGATTTGTTGAGCTTGAAATAAAGATCTCATTTTTATACTTGGTTTTATTTCAGCTGAATTATGATACGCATTTGTCAAAGCTTGCAAATGAGTTGAGGATAATCATCGATGGTTTGATACTTGATTCATTATCACCAAGTGAGAAGACAGAATGGAAGGCAGATTTATTGATGAAGCTTAAACAACAGATTGGTATACATGCTTTGTACTCAAGACGGTCACCGCTCGTTGCCCATTAACCCTTTTTTGGTGTTTGAAATTTCTTAGAAAAGATTACATTATCGGAAAAAAAGTTGCTCTACTTCTTTTTGAAGCCGCGCAACTTGTAACGTCATATTTAACCAATCAAATGGACTCATTTATTTCTAACAAGAAGCCTAAAGGCTTGAAGGCCCAGCAAGAGAGAGAAAAGGATCAATAAACAGAAGAAATATAGAAATTTCA
>JAUJPO010051205.1:0-15208 GCA_032270745.1 Tiaropsis multicirrata
CAAAAATGGCAGCTGTAATGGCCTTTGCTCTCTGGGAGTGAAGATTTCACTTTCGATTTGTTGTTTTGATTTTGAATCGCATAATTACGGCATAAATTATACCATATTTGTTTACTAATCAAACTTCTCTTGGAGCGGGCACACTCACCGCCGAGAAAAAAAAGTAAACTTGTCTAAAATAATTGAGGCCGTTAGACCACAATATTTTTGATTCAAATTAAATATGGTTACAAAAGTATTGGCCACAAAGATTGGAAAACTGTGAGAACTGGGAAAACTGTGAGAAATAGGAACCAATACTTTTGCCTCAATTAAAGGCCCATTTTTCAAAATTTTATGGCCCGTCTGCCCCTTAGATACTATATAACACAGTCATTCTATCTTATATGCCCCCCCCCCCTCCCAAACCAAAAATGCTTGCTACGGGCCTGCACACACACATTATTAACCACACATTTCTTTTTGTCGTTTTGTTGATGTTGTAGCTGAAAAAATCTATCACAAGGAAATTATCAATTGGTACATAAGAAGTGAGAGATTTATTTTCAAAAACAGAACAAACCCATGGCGTGACGATGCAGATCTGGAGGGGATGCCTTACATCTCTTTCGGTGGAAACATTTATTCATGTCTAACTGGCGAAGAGAAGCAGTCAACAATTAAAGTTTGTTATCATTTTTTTGTAATTGATTCCTTTGGAAAGCTAGCCAATATAAAAGGGCCAGGGGGTGTCGTTTCATATTTTCTAGCTCCAATTTTCTTTTTCTTCTGAAAATATCGCACCCCAAGATCCATCGAACAGTTAAAATATAAGTTAAACCTTGGTGCTTTACCCCTGGGTAAAGTAAAAGGCTTTAAATTCTAATAATTAAATTAAGTTTCCCAGATGCTTAGAGTACTTAAAAGTCATTTTTTGAGTGATCATAAAATTCTTAATCCCTAAATATGAAGGTTGGATGAATTTTTTTTCTCGATATTGATTGATTTTTTATTTAATTTTCAGGAATTGAAATTTGGACAATCGGTTGTGTTGAGAAAGATTGTGACCTTTCCATCATTTAAAGTAGGTATTTTTTTTTGCAATACATATGACATTCTTTTAATGAAAATATAATATCCAGGGGACATGGGTGCTTATAATCATATCTCAACATGTACATCAGGGTAAGTGTGAAAAATTTCACTGTTGAAAATCCAGGTACAAAATCCAGGGGGGAGGGGGTGACTTCCTCAACACCGGGGCTATATGTATTCTTTCTGGAAAAGCCCAATCAAAACATCAAAAAATCAAAAAATGTAGTTGCATTTTGTACTTCCAATCCATTTGGCAATCTGTCAACTATCAATAGATGATTTAAAACGACAATAAATTTGCCACACAGCTCAGCGGTCAAAACAATAACAACACAACACAATACATCATGATATGATAATCTTTTTCTTTTACTCTCGGTTTCTTTAGTTGAATTCAGAAGAAGGTACAGATGTTGGGATGGCCGTTAAGGAAGCTCTGTTGCGCAAACAACTCAAACAAAATCCAAAATGTGTGGAACGGAGGATAATGTATTTAATCTCCTTCCCAAGGGATGTGCACTGGACATCAACTGTCCGACTTCAACCCAAGATATTTCCTAATACTACTCCATCGAAGGTGAGCCAAATAATAGATGTCTGTTTCGTTGTTCTTTCTTTGTCCTAGGCTTTCGATCGACCATCATTTCTTTTCATGAATAAAAATGCAAAATTAAAATTATTGCAATGATTTAATACCTAGAATCTACCGTACCTAAATGTTTTAGATGCTTATTAAAAAGGTTCATTTGTTTAGTTTCAGGTACAAAATGTATCTTGAAATTTGATATTAGGTATTAGGGACCTTTAACCCTTTTGAAATCTTAATTGGATGCCTGAGTTGATGGAAATGAAATGGGCATTGGGCTTTTCCAGAAATAGTCCGTACCCCCCTGGTTGAGGACAAATTAATCACCCCGCCGCGTCCTTGTATCTTCAAGCTAAATGTAATCAACGATATGATTAGGCGAAAAACTAAGAAATAGTAAAGTGACATCTTTTTTGCAACACTTATGGTTATTCTCAAAGATTGACGTCACACGCAAAACCCTCAGAGTCCCGAAATTTGACAAAATTAAGAGAATGTTAACTTCAATAGTTGATAAAATATAATTTGAAAACGTAAAGACATACAATAACCGGAGTTTATAAGACAAATAAATTGAAAACGTAAAGTCTAATATTGTAAGTCTAATAACTCGAAAATATAAAAAAGCAAAAAACTAAGCTCTAATTTTCGTGATGATGTCATAATTTAGTCCAGTTCCGAATTCATTATAACGATATTTTCATAACTCAAAATAATAATGCGAAAAAGGGCTTCTCGAAGACAGAAACATTTGTCAGGGAAAATCATAATTACTTTTTCTTGATTCATAATAATTATTTATACAAAAATAATTTTTTGGCCTCCATCGAAAAAATATGGGACAATAATTATTAGATGAGAACTGCACTCGATCTGAAAAATATTTTCACTTGTTTTAAAAAGATTCGAGCAAATAAATATTAAAGGTGCGAAAAGAATTCGCAGAAGGTTTGCAGCAAAGAAAGAGGAATTATTACAACATGCCTCAAGAAGAGAGTTGCTAACTTTCCGTTCGTTGATTGTTTGGGACTCTTTGATATTATTATGATATGATTTGATTAGAAAAATAGACCACCAGGTCACCTTTTCAATTGTATTACTTTCTTTTTTCTCCCGAAAACGTGCTGAGAATTTGACAGCTTTACGTGCTGGTGGAGCAAGGGACCGAAATTAACATTTTATTCTCAAATACGCGATTTTGAATTTTCCCTAAATATTTATCTGAGCCTCAATTTTTGTTATATCATCAAGTTTATTTTTCATATTCCCCCAAAAACACACCCTTAAAGCGCATCCAGCCAAAAGGAGACCCTTATAGTGCACTTCCCCAAAATTACACCCTTACAGTGCATTTCGAGGATCTTAAAAAACCCACACTTAAGGGCGGCACATGCCGTAGGTCGGACCAAAAGGGTTGAAAATAAAAAAAAACTGAAAATAAAAAACAAAAACCAAGAGGAAAAAACACAGGTTGAAAAAAATCAACAATTGATGTTTTTTGAAATATTTGATTCTCACTGATTTCGTAAAATCTCGGACTTTTTTGGAAAAGTTTTGGAATAGATTTTTATATCACAAATTTCCTTATGAAAATTTAAAAACGATAAAATTGATTTCAAATTTCTATAAATTATGATACATTTTATGTTATGGTTGATAGCCTTTAGTAAAGGGCGTTTTCGCACCTTTTTCAAAAGCATGCGCCGAGCTCATTTCATTATCAAAAAGCAAAGCTCAAGTAATAGATCACTGAAGATTAAAGTATACAGAAAGGGGTTTATTGCAACACTTTGAGTTGAAAGTAAAAGATTTTCTAGTAGTCCCGCCTGCTGAGGTCGAAAAAAGTGGCTAGAAAGTGATTTTTGTGACACATCTCTTAGAACTAACTTTTTTTGTGGTACTCGCGAATTACTATGTCCTGACTACAAAATCGAAAAGTTTCCGCGATTTTAGCGTGCAAGTGTCGAGAAAATCGACCTAGAAAATAATGTTATCGAGTTTATCGGGTAATGTCGATTTTTAAGTATAAAAGGTGCTTCAGGTCATCAAAATACATTATTACAGCTTTCTTTTCTTTACATCAATATCTTTCATAAAAACAAAAGTAAGATAAAAATTAGCGATTCTAGATCGAAAAAAATCGAAACATCGTTAATTTATCGATAAAGTATCGATTTAACTTCTTATTTCACGAATAAAGCTCTTTTTATGGTAAAAAAGCATTCCAAATTGCTCAAACCTTAGGTGGATTGTAGAAAGGAGTTAATTTTAAGCTTCTTCGTGCCTTTTTTAAGTACTTATTTCTATATTCAGTATCAAATATTTAAACAAGAAAGTCGTAGTTTTGAAAATAAAACACTCTTACTAGGTCTAGGACGCCTCTCTAGTTTAGGGATTATTTTATTGCGTATAAAATCAGGGGAACATTTATGCAAATTTTCCTAGACTGTTCGCAATTTGAACAATTTCACCATTAAGGCCGATAACGAAATTGAAGAATGAGCTCTGGTCTTATTATGTACGATTTTTCTCATAAATATTCCCTCTCTGTTTTTTTCGGACTGTAAATTTTCTCGATTTATAGCATAGCCCATTCTATACTTCCTTAAAATTGCTGAGATAAAAGATTCAACACTCCTAAAAATGATTCTGATGCTAAATAAACAAGTGATCGGAAATGTAAAATAGAATTAGGAAGGAGAAAGAAATCCGAAATCCGAAGGGTTAGTTGAAAATAAGAGGAAATCCAATGGGTTGAAACCTTTCCCATGGAGTCATATTGAGGATATTAGATTACCGAGGGGTTTGTATTTCATTGTGACAGTTGGATTTCCAAGGGGTATACTCAGTCGAGGATTTCGGAATTTCGAAGGGGTCAAGAAAATTTCGATCGGAAATTTACCCGAGGGGGTAGGAGGTACAAAAATCCTCAACATGCGGGGTACAGAAAATTTCTGAAAGCCCATTCAGTTGCAACACAAAAGATTTCGAAATTTGGTCTTTTGGAAGAGATTATGCCAAAATTTGCCAAAAAATCATTTTTGACCGTTTTTTGGTCATATTTGGAAATTGAGTGAACGAAAATACAAGAAACTCGATTCAGTTACACTAGATTCTATCCTCTAGCTAATCGAATTAAAAAAGGATTGATTTGAAGCCGTGCCACTGGGCAGTTTGCCGTCAAGGGATTCTCAGCTATCCAACGAGCTATAAACCAGCATCTACTTCCTTCTGGTTCAGGAGATGTTAAAGTTTAAAGTTTGTCCTAGCTCATTTTGACACGTTTTTACGTTTTCTTTTCAGCTTAAAGGTGCTGTCCTGTTTCCATCCGTTCTGCTTAAAGTTGAGGATTTGATCTTACAAGACCTCTCCTGTGATGACATGCAACAAAAAATTGATGAGTTTTTACGCAACGAAATGTTTTACCAGCAAACGCCTCCGGACAGATCAGAACAGCGTTATTATCCAGATGTTTCAAAGATCACTAACATCAGGAAGATCATGTTGAGTACCAACACTTTAAAATTGGTGGAAGTTGACTATTTGAACAGTTTCTTTCAGAACTTATTAGAAAACACCAACGCCAAAATCTACTTCAAAGTCCATCAACATCGACCAAGGATACCGAGTTTCAAGGAAGACCAACGAAGCTTCGTATCTCCACCAACAACACCACTGGAAACGACGAAGAACGGTGGTATACATGATGAGAACGGGATTGACTTTTCCATTGAAGGTGGATTACAATCAGATGCAGATGAAGAGGACGTTCAAACCATGTCAAGAAGCTGCTCTCTTGGTAAGATAAACGATGAACATTATTGTCATCCAAACAGCATAGTAAGTGATGAGAGAGGGCTAAAAGAAGAACAATTTATTTGCTGAAGAAGCAAATAAGTGTCGAAATATTCATAAATGAAGTCCGTTGTCACTTGTTTAGTTTTCTCTGTTAATTTTACTGCTATCACCTTTTAGTTCATCCTAAGAAGTACGAAGTGTATGGAGACAGATGCAAGAGAAGCGGAGAAGAAAACATCTCAAGGCTTATGATAAGGCAAGGCGTTCTACATCAATTGAAAGATGATGACAAATATAAACGTCAACGAGAACAGCCGCCAAACAAGCCGCCGTCCATTTGGGAAACTCCTATTCAAAAGTTCCTATTGTTTCATCAATCACAACCACAACAATACTTGCTTAACCGGTATGGTTCGACCCTCTACATTACTGAGGTGACATCAAAACTGGTGGGTTTTAAAGCCATCGGTGTTACGTTGTTCTTGATTTGCGTTCGAACGAATGTGGATTGTCAGGTTGTCGGTACAATATTGTGCAATAAGTATAATGATCTCGCCAAGGTTTTGAAAGATGCGTTAACAGAGTTTAAAGAAATCAACGACGAGTGTCGGACACCCAGATACCTGGTGATTGACCCATCGGACGCAATGATCTCAGCTGTTGGTCAAGTTTTTCCAGGTATTCTAACGGTCTATTCTTGATGTCGATGTTTATTTTCTCAGCAAGCTTGGATACACGTTTTGTTTGTGAGAGAATAGTTTCCTCTATAAGAATGTGAGGGTGATGTAAAAAAAGCGTATAATTATTCTTTTTGGCATATTTAAAACTTATAACAGCATTTTTATATCTACAAAAAACAAAGTCAATTCGAAACCTTTCGAAAGGTATTACAATCATCGAGTCGTTAGTTTTTATCTTCCAGTAGAGATTATGTCGTTCAATAACAATAGGATGGAAAACAGCTCAAACTGTATGGCTTAAATTGTGTTTTTTTTTGCCACTGCAGCGAACTTAGTATTTTCTATTTTTTTCAAGAAAGTGGCAGTTTGTGTGGGCTTTAACTGGTCGCCATGGGCACAAAGTTCCAAAGTTTACCTTATAAGGAATTAGATTTTTCGCGGAATTTATTTTTACGATCCAGACTATCAAAATTGGAAATTTTAATTTCTCGAATTTATACACCCAACTTCGCGAAATTAAATTACGCGACAAATTTCTCCCCTTTTAAAAGGTAATGTTTGAACCATCATTATCGTTTGTTTTTTTAAAGGGACGGAATATTACTTTAACGCCAATGCTTGCATCCGTGAATGGGAAAAGTATCTGGCTTCACCATCCAATGTTGCCGGGAAGGAGAATGGTGAGCTTATTATCCACGTGTTGAGATGTCTTCAAATGTCATCTTCTTTGGAAGAATTAGATAACTTGCTGACTAAATTTCTGGATGTCGGCAAATGGTTGGACTCTGTTGAGTTTGCTGAAAACGAATTTTGGATATCTCAACACGAGGTACTAAATGTACTTTTTTTAATAATTCTTTTTGTAGGAAATTTTTCTTCCAACGTTGTTTTATTGATAACCTCAACAGGTGTACTGTTTTTCTCTGATAGAGCTCAATATTTGGATTTAGTCAGGCTGGAATGGTTTTATTCCCCTCGTCTTTGAACCAATCTTTTTACGAGAATTTGGCATTTTTCAAGTCCGTGACAACAACAATTGAAATTAGAAAAAAAATTAAACCAAAATACGAATTGGAAGATAAAAATCCCAACCGTTGATGTCAACCGGTTCTGAATTTTTGTCTGTTATTAAATCTGATAGAGGCCAGATGGTATATATATATATTTTAATATAGCAAACCAAAATGGCTTTAGATTGCTTCTTATTTGGGTTGAGGATGTCGATTTTTCTTAAACACTGTCCCTCTGTACTGAAAATTTCGAATCCCCTGGATATCCTTGGCCTTCAAATTCTTATACCCCTGGATATCCTAGGATATTGAAAAAATGGAGACCCTCTCCCTCTGGATATCCTTGTTCTTCAAATTTTCTACCCCTCTGGATATCCTAAGATATATTGAGCCTTTCAAACCCCCTGGATATCCTAGGATATTGAAAAATTGGAATCCTCTCCACCTGGATATCCTTGTTCTTCAATTTTTTTACCCCTCTGGATATCTTAAGATATATTGAGCCTTTCAAACCCCCTGGATATCCTAGGATATTGAAAATTTCGAATCCTCTCCAACTGGATATCCTTGTTCTTCAAATGTTTTACCCCTCTGGATATCTTAAGATATATTGAGCCTTTCCCTGGATATTCTATGTATATTTTAAACAGCGGAGGTACGGCTTCTTGCTGGAAGAGCCTCGCCAGTTCTGTTCTTTTTCTATTCACTATTTTGTCTTTTTTTAGAAATGGGTCAAATGTTGTTTTCCAAAGGAGCTGTCTCTCTTTCTGCGCGATGATTGGTTGAGTGAAACGATTGACGAGTATCGAAGTCAACTTGAAAATTACTCCAGAAAGAATTCGACAGGTCTCGTCAAATTGATGGAAGAACTAACCACTAGAATGCCTCACATTCTATATGAAAGGTATGACTTCTCATGCTTAAGGGCATACCGGGAAAGTGGGATGTGGGACATGGGACATGGGCCTCCAAAGTGGGCTTTCTCAGTATGCCCGCTTAAGCTGATTTTTCTTCCTTATAATAACATTACCATAAAATAACATCCATGATTCTGTGATTGAGCTAAAATACGACAAACTAAGACTTCGTTGACACGTATTTCGTGAGGCGTGATTGAGCCCGAAACGTGATCGCTGGATTTGGGTTACCGTTGGCTGGGAGGGGATCGGGATAGGCTTCGTAAAATTACACATGTTTGTACGCATTATTACGTACATTTTTTGTTGGATTGTATAAGTATTTAGTTACTTCATTTTTATGCCAACGTTAAAAATAAAGAACAAATCAAATTAAATATGAATACGGTAATTAAGGTATGTCATCACCTTCGGAATCGATTTTTGAAGCTTTTGATCTTTTCATCAAAAATTCGTAATGACGTAACATTTAAAAATTAAAAGTATAAATTTTCAGAAAGCTTTATGAAATTCTACATCTGATCAGACTAATTTTGGTAATTTTTGAGAAACGGAGGGAAAATTTACGAAAAAAACCCAGATATGTCAGCTTCTAAGTGTCCCAAGTCCCCTTAGCCGGAGATTTTTGCGGAAATTTTTGCATGGTCATGTTTCAAAGATTATAAAGAAAAATAGGTTGCCTCGTTTTTTTTTTCTTATCCCCTCAATCTAAAGATATTTACTGTGAAAGTCAACTTTCATGCTTTTTTTGCTAATTTTCGCCCTTTTTTTTGACGTTTAACTCCATATCTAAAAAAAGTGAAACAAGTAAAAATTTCATCAAAAGATGATTTCATCAGAAAGATTTTCCTCAAAGGCTCATTACTACTAAATTTATTTCGCGGTTACTTCCCAAAATTGCATGAAATTTTAAATTTGCAATACCCAGCGAATTTCGCGGCATTTTAAATTTGCGTTACCCAAGAAAAAAAGTGTATTTTGCTTTGTTTTTAATGTTTTTTTGGATAAATTACTCGTATTTCGCGGTTGTCTGTTAAAAATTGGATTTCCCGGCATTTTAATTTCGTTAATTCGCGAAGTCGACCGCAAAACTGCGAAATTCCTATGCAATAAACTAATAAATAATTCAATTTTCTAGTAACGTTTACACTTCAATCCTTTACCAAAACGCGTTACTACCAATTTGTTTTGCGCTGGAATCAAGATTGACCGAACACTGTCTCGATATTTTACGCGAGATGATAAGTCAGTTACAAATGAGAAAAACGTTGGTTGTACTTTCTCTTTCAGATATGTCACGAGAAATCAGGAATTATGCACGACTGGTCTCATCGTTTCGAAGGAAAATCCTTCTCTCGAGGAGAAATACGGATTACCTCTTTTCATGATGTCGCATTGTGCACCCATTATCAAGCGAATGAATAGTGGTCAACCGTTCTTCGATACAACCCTTCCCGATAATGGTCACCATCTTGTTTCCCTCGGCGACCAAAAATCGTACCCGTCATGCACTTGTGTCGAATGGAAAAATTCTGCGCTGCCATGTCGACATTTCCTTCAAGTCTTCGAGAACACGCAAAACAATTTCAGCTCTTTGAGTCCGTTGTATTTGACTGGTTCTTGTTTTCGAATCGATTCGTTATGTATAAAGAAGGTTTTGAACTGCCAACCGACAATGAGGTCCGTCGGCACTCAATCAAAAAACAGCTATCAAAATTGCTCCAAATCTTCACAAACCATCTCGCCGGCAGTTAAGTCGAGCTTCTTTCAAACAGACACGTCTCACATTTATCCTGAGATTCATAACTTCAACCAAATGGTTGACACTTATGAGCCGACATCACCTTGTCTTCTGCCAACTCCTGCATTTGTATCTGTTTCAAAAGAAGTGCAGGTTGCCAACAACAATGTGTCTCACACCTATCCGGAAATTCAAAACCACAACCAGATCGTTGACACCTATGAGCCGATATCACGTTGCCTTCTTCCAACTCCTGCATTTGTATCTGTTTCCAAAGAAGTGCAAGTTGCCAACAACAATGTGTCTCATACCACACCTCAGATCGTTGACACCTATAAGCCGACATCGTCTTGCCTTCTTCCAACTCCTGAATATTTTGTGTCGATTTCTAAAGAAGTGCAGAACCTAAGAACACCTCTAAACAATTCAAATCATAATGAATTCTTTAAAGAAAGAGCTTCAAGACAACCTAAGAAAAACGTTTCATCGACTAGCACAGAGAAGCCAAAGAATGAACAAACCTATATTCCACAAATGATATTTGACAGAGTGACTGAATCAAGTGAAGCAGTTTACACCCACGGCAATAACACACGGCTTTGTTCGAATTTATCTCAAATGAACCCATCTACGCAAGCCTCAGTTCCTTACATCATTTCCAAGCCAATCAACTATCCCAGTCTACTAAACATTGCTTCTAATTCAATCAACAGCATCAAATCGAAACCCACTCTAACCCATCCAGCAACTATGAACTCGAGGATTTCGAAAGCCAAAAAGTCTGAATTAGTACAAATTCTAACAGAATTACAAAGACAAAGTCAAATCACACTTCCTCAACCAAAACATTCCATGAAAGTTGTTCCTGCATTAGTTCAAAACCAAACAGAATTACAAAGGCAAAGCCAAAGCGCACTTCAACCAAAACAACAGCCCGTGAAAATTGCTCCTATGCGTAAACCTAATGTCATCCACCTGAAGCCTCAACCAAAACAAATGGACACCATCATGTCTCGTTTATCCATTAACAAGTCAACGAACACGCAAAACCCATCTATCAGCACAGACCTATCCGCGGCAAATCTACTCAGTCTCGTTATTAATGATAAGGCGTCGTCGGACATGAATGAAGCTGGAGTAATCACAGATAAACTCTATTCGCCAACTCTATCCGCAACGAATGTGAACGATTCGGAAGTATCACCCCTCTGCATAAGCAAAGTTGATACGAGTTCAAAGTTATTGAAAATTAAAAATAAAGCTGAACTTATTTCTTCCAATCGAATTTCGCCGCCGGGTCAGCGTGCACCAGTGAAGGTTTTCGTGCTGCAATTGTCGAAATCGGAAGACGAGAACTATTCAAAGGTTTCTTTAGAACGGGTCCAAAATAAACAATCGAATGACGTCACAGCATGCTTCAATTCAAAAGATGAAACCCGAAAAGCCAACCAAGAAGACGACTCAGAGGTGACCAGCAAACCCATCAGTCATCAAAATACCGCAATAATCAACCTTAAGAAGAAAACTGTTTCTAGCAAGCCCAAAGCTGCAAAATCAAAGCTTGAAATGGAAAGATTGAGACTGAGCAGTACTTTGAGAAATGAAAATCAAGGACCGTCTCAGCGCTGTGAAACATGCTCAAGTGATCTCCACAGTGTATTGTTGAATAAATGTTGTCGGAAATACAAGATTCAATCTAAATATTCAAATATTCTTTCCAGAGACAGCAACAACAAGGTTTTGAATCAGCTGAGTGCTGGTATAAAACGAAAAACATCGACCGCTCAAAGTCAACAACATCATGTTCAAACCAAATTAGCAAAACTATCACTTGAAGTGAAGAAATCAAAACAATCGTTAAGTAAAACTGGAGAGTCGAGGAGCGAAATTACAAAATTTATCAAGAAAGGAAAACGCAAAAATAAAACAGCAACACAGAACCTACGAAAAATAAAGAAAGCTGAAAAAGCTTATGGACGAATTTCCGCTTTTAATGAAAATCCCAATTACCAAAGTCGAGCACCTGCTCTGAAGAAGGCAAAACTGTCATCTCTAGAGCAGAAATCGAAACAATTGTTAAATAAAACTGGAGAGTCGAGTGAAATCACAAAATCTGACAGAGGAAAACGCCAAAAGAAAACAGCGAGACAGAAGCGATACCAACAAAAAGAAACTGAACAAACTTACCAGTACGCGTCCTATGTTGAACCTTCGTCTTCAACTGGAGGACTTTCCAGCTCGAATGAAAATCTTCATCACCAGAACACTTACCAAGGACTGATTCCTGAATACGAAATTAAGATCGAGCCTACCACTGCCGTCACATCTGCTGAAGAAGGAAGCAATACGGACACTGCATCAGAAACAGATGCAGTTGAAAATTCAATGAGGAAAATATCACGATTAAAAGAATGTTTAGATGAGAGTCTGCGTAATGAAATGATTAACCATTCTCTTGCCAACTAAGCTCTGGCAATTTTTGATTGGTTCTTTAGGAAAAAGATGGCTTTGTGGACAGTGACCTGGCGCATAAACTTGACACCTGGCCCAAATTGGGCTTTTGCAGAAAAATATTGTACACTCATATATCTAGGATATCAAAAAATTTTGAGAGTTATCCCTCCGATTTCCAAGTAAAATAACGGAAACCCCTTTTTTGTGTAACCCCTCGGATGTCCACTAATTGTCCCCAGATTTTCGTGTACCCCTTTGGAAATCCACCACATGTTATGAGCTGACTCCTCGGAAAGGACATCAATATTGTCTCCAACAGTAAGTGTACAATTTCTTTCTGGGAAAGCTTTCAACATTTTCAAGCGCTTTGAATGTTTTGCTATGTGAAAAACTCGCGACTCCTTTTTTTGGATTTTTCTTTTGTGAGTGGACAATTTCAAATTCTTTGCAAAAACGCGAACTGTTGTAATTTTTCGAAAATTAAACAGATTAAATTTCTATATTTTCCTTTTTTAGTGTACAAAATTTTGTTTTATAAGAGATAAGCCTTTTTATTTTTATACAAAGTCGAAACAAAAAATACCATTTTGCATGCCTAATGATTATGAAACTTGAAATTAGAGATTATGAGATAATGAAATTATTTTAAGGGAGCAGAATCTCGTAAAGATTAACGTTTCAAACTTTACACACTCTCTGATTGGTTCAATAATATCTTGATTGAAATCAAAGTCACTATTTTTTACTTTAAATACTTCAAATTAAAGTAATATCAATTTTTTTCAACCCCCGTGAAGTTAAGATTTTGACATTTTTCCGAACCCCAGTGCAGTGAAATCTTCAATTAACAGACAACCTAAAAGGCACCTCTGATAAGTGGACACTTTGGTTTTAGTCCGACTGTTTTCTAGTTAATTTCTCATTAAAAAAAAAGTTTCTAAAAAGTGGACATTGAATTTGGCGGACAGATTAATTTGGCGGACAGATTAATTTGGCGGACAACATTTTTGCACCAAAGAGCAAATCCAATTAGCAAAGGAGTTAAAAATTAGACAAGATGAATAGTTTTATTTCGGACATACAACAACGTTTATTTTATTTTCAATTCGTTTATTTTTCTTGGTTGACCGAGTTCTTCATGTTATCATTTGTAAATAGTGTAATATATCATTCCAGGTAGAAAACATATATTGTGTTGCGTTAAAATAAAAACAACAAAAAAATGACTTTTGGTTTCACTTTTTCAAGTCTCTGAAAGATGAAAAATAGACATTCTTTAAGTATATCGAACTGTCCAACATTATCTATCTGAGATGACAGCATCACGGGATTTGGCATACTTTTAAACGACGAAAAAATAACAGGAAAACGGTACTGAGACTGCCAACCAAGACTGGCATTTGAACCAAACAATAAATATATTTGTGTAAATTTTAAAAATTTTCAACGATATTTCGGGATGGATATATAATATACCATGACTCAGAAAAAACTCCGCACGTTTGGCGACTTCTTAGGGTTGCTTGGGGCCGAAAAAAATCTTTATTGAAACCAGCAACTTTTTTTAGAAAGAGGAACTCAATTTAATACCCTTTTTTGACGTGTTTTTGCACTTTTCGAAAAGTGAATTTTAAATTAAAAAGGTAACTAATGAATCAAATTTAAACCTCAAATTTTAAGTTAGACCTTCTTCTATTACTTGTAAGAAAATTTGAGTTTGTTGCATAGTTGTTAAGGCTCCAATACGTCGTCAAACGTGCGAAGTTTTTTTGAGTCACTCGGTCATAATAGATAGATAAATATAGATAGATATGCCCTCCGATGTCTCGGAATGGGTCCTACCCACTAGGGAAGAGGAATCTCAGCGCTGCCAGACATTGCAACCCTACGGTTGCGAGCCGCAGAGCCATGGCTTATACATAGACACTCGAACTACACGGGAGAACATACTGTTTCTCGCAGGTGTAGAACCTCGTGAGTACAGCCGCACACCACATGGAATATCTACCCACACTCTTGTATCAGAGTTATGGTGCCCAATTTCCCTCGCATGGCATGGGTTGACCCGAGCGAAGGAGCATTCACTTGCCAAGTGAATCGCAGTAACAAGGTGAGCATCGAACTCGGACCTCCTGGACGGAAAGCAAGTACGATAACCACTATACCACTTCGCCAATAAAAAATTCAGAATCAGGCTCGGATATACTTATGCCGAAATTCTAATAAATTCTAATTATTGCTTCCAATATGCTTCTTATATTCAGTATTACTTTAAAGGAAGAAACTTTCACGAGGCGAAAAAATCGCGAAATTTTGGGGTTTTACTTTCGCGAATGGACCATTTGGCTATATTTTGCGAGATTAACTTTCGCGAATGACCCCTTTGACTTGGCTTGACGAGAATAAACTTTCGCGGAAAAGGCAATTCGAAAATATTTTTACCATGATTGGGACAGTTTTTATCCCTCTTCATCTTTATTAACTTACGATATCTGAAGTAAACACCCTTCACCCTTCATTAAAGCTTGCTATGTTCTTGTAGTGTAAATCCCACCGAAACTAACGTTTTAGAACAAAACTTCTGGGGAAAAAAGACATATTTCCTGGGAATTAACTTTCGTGAATCAAGACGTTCAGTATTTTTTCGGGGAACTTACTTTCGCAATTTTGCCGAAAATGTTTTCTTCCTTTAAAGGGAGGGTGGATTACTTCTCAGTCACTCTAGATAGCAAGGAAACTCGGCAATGTATATCGCGCATAAAAAAGCAAATCTGTAACTCGCCGTCAGCAAGCTTTTTATGAGAAAAGAAAGCTCGGGGCGCCAGGTTATTCTAAACATCCAGAAGCTTCAAAATGGCGCTCAGATAACTGATTGACTCAAATGCTATTTTGTCAAACACTGACTACTCACATAATTTACTTGTAATTATTTTAATATTTGTAAGAAT
>JAUJPO010051216.1:0-15206 GCA_032270745.1 Tiaropsis multicirrata
AAAAGTTATACCTCAAAGTTTAAGTTAGACTTTCCACTTTCTAATGAAATAAAATAATTAATCCAAAAACCTTTTTTTCGGCTCCAGGAGGCCGCCAAACATCGAAACCTTTTCGTGGGACACCCGGTAGAAACCAGGACAGTGTCAATTATTTACTTTTTGTTGCTTTAGTATCATCCTGGTTTCAACATATTAACTGTTTTTAGTGAAAATATATCCATTTTTCAAACAGACCCGGCGAAAGAAAGCCAGATAGAAAATAAGCTCTCATACCTTGCTGCATCGTTTCCTACAAATGCTATCAATCTCATCTATGAAAATAATGGAACGCGGGTTACTTCTAGCTTGGGAGAAGAGCTCTTTTATCAATTTCTCACTTTCACCAAACCACGAGGAGAGGAGGTCAGAGCTGGATAAAGAATAAAAGGTGCAATTGGCTTCAGTTGAAACAGCATGTGCAATCGTGGATTTCCCAGTTCCTACAAAAAATAGAAGGACAATTAAAAACATTTTTTTTAAAGTTTGAAGCGATACTTAAAATGGGGTGAGGTACTTCTGTCATCCCCATTTTTAATTGAAGTGTTCATTTTTTGTCCCAAATTGATGGAAATGAATTGTCCTTTTAGTTAAAAGACAAATAATTAGAGGGACAAACACAAACATTTTTGTAAGAGCAACAAGTTAGATCAAGATATCGAGACGGGGGTAAATTGAAGCCGTCCTGATTAAGCTGTAAATAATTCTAGATCATTTAATGTTTGACCTACAAACGCCAAAATATATTTTTTTTGTTTTCATACTTTAGAGTTTGTCACAATAGCCAGACATGCTTTATATGAGATTAAGAAGAACTTTAAAAATTTCAACTTGAAAAGTTTTGAATGTTTAGAAAGTCAAAGTTGGAAATTCTGCATGAAAAAAATTGAGAAAAGAAAATCTTTAGAAATCTTCCATACCAGGAGGTCCATACAGCAAAATACTTTTCCATGGTTTCACTTTCCCAGTGAAAAGATGAGGATATTGTACGGGTAAAATCACAGCTTCGTGTAACAAAGATTTGACCACGTCTAAACCAGCAATGTCTTCAAATTTCACGTCGCCCGCCTTGATAATAGTTTGTCCGATCGCGCGCTCTCGTTGTTCCTCCTTTTCCTGGCTTTGCGGAAGGTTATCGTCTGGCGGTTGTGAAATTTTGTTTTCTCTAGTTATCTGAGCAATGCATTTCTGTATTTCTCTTAAAGAGTCTTTGTGTAACTGAGGTAAATTAGTTTCGCTTAATTTGTCTCTGATCTTTCTGGAATAAACCTCTAACTGTTCTAAAACGGTAGCAATATCTTTGACTGATGTTGTCTTCTTAGCTAATCTCGATAAACTTTCAATATCTATAGCCAACTTCTCCATACCATACCATTACCTGTAGCAACCTTCACATGATGAATACTTTTCTGTCTTTCTTTAATTATTTTTCAATTTCATTAATTGTTTGTTAATTATCTGTAAAAAAAAAACAAAAAACAAAGAATATATTAGAATTCAATAAACAGAGATGTGTAAATGAAGAAATCCGCTCATCAAGAAAAAACTTTTAAGCACTATAATTATATGCAGGTATCTTTAGCAAGATAAGTTGGTTGCTACTCGTTAATTATTAAACTTCGAAGATAATACCGTCATCAGGGGCTACCTGGAAAAATATGAGGCTATTTTGTAAAGCCGAAAATCATCCATTTTAATAATATCTATCTGATCTCTTTCATGTTAACTCTTTGTCCTTTATAATTTCATAAATTTAGTTCATGAATTGAAAAAAATAGTAATTGAAAAAAAAGTAGGCCATTGATTTTCCAAGTTACCCGAGGTCGGGCCTAAATATTCCCAGTTAGCCCCAGTAGACTACATGCATACAATGAAAAGGGACATATTCTTTTGTGTATTACATAACAAAATAGAACCCTTTCATCCCATTATAAAGTCTGGTGTCACTGTATTCTATTGCAATATATAATATTCGTCTCACGAAGTAATATGGAATAACAGGGTAATACGTGTAGTACATGTTATGTTTAAAATTATGAACAAAATAAGGGGAAAACGAGCTGATGTTGTAAATGATTTTGAAAGTAAAAAAAAGCCACAAAAAGAAAAAAATCTCTTTATACTTTTTATACTGAGAAAAATTGGGAATAAAATTTCACTCTATCAGCTTCTGTCAAAATAATAAAGCTGCAGATAATATATATTATATACTAAACTAGCACAAAGAAATGAATTAGGTAAGAGAAAGTAACACATTTTATAACTTGGAAAATAATTTTTGATGCGTTTCGGTCATGCTGATCATGATGGTTTAATGACGTAATCTTTTATTCGAAAGTTTGTGCGTGAGTTTTTTACAATAACGAGATAAATCAATCGAGGACGGCAGATAGCAAACCGCGAAAATCTAGGACGCTCGATTGGCTGTTTGAACGTTCTCGTTCACATCTCACCGTCGTCTTCCGATTTAACTCGCTTAACGTAACCTCGCTAATTAGAGACAGTTGCAAACGCCTGGCGGGCTCGAATGTTTTGGTAGAAAAGATTACGTAATGGTTATCTTAGCAAAAATTATTCTCAAAGCTCAATAAGAGGAAAGTCATTCTCTCAAATAAACCAAGGATGAAGAGGTCTGGAACACCCGAATGAAAATTTCGAGTTAATATCCGAACTTCAAGAATGAAGCTGAAATATTCTATTCGCTTAATTGTCTTTAGAAGGGAAAAAATGGATTTAAAAAGAAAATAGAAAATTTAGGGGTAGGGAAATCTCGTAATTATAGAATATAGATTGAAATAAATAATAAACAATAATAATGATCTCTTTTATAGGTCATGAAATAAATACAAAAGGCAAAACAATAATGGCTGCTGTCCGATTGGTCCGGTTACAGTTCAAAAACACTGTTCATATTCAACGATCACTTCAGTTCAGGATAATTCGTTGACATACACGTGACATATTTTCAACGTTCTTTCGACGTCCAATAAACGTTGTGACGTTAGAATAACGTTGAAACGACGTTCCGTGTCTTACGTACGGGTTGTACGGTATTCACAACCATCAAAATTTTATTTTACAAAAAGAAACGTATTCTAAGGATGTGACGACAGTACCATAGTATATAGTTCTACAAGCTGGCGAACACTGTTTTGTTATTGTATTATTTTCCATTGCTACAAACCACAGATATCGGGCAGATATCGCGGTCTGAAGTTGTAGCTAATATTCGTGCATTGTCAGCACGCCGGCGCAAGACCGAGATACTACCCTAACCGGCTAGAACCTTTAAAGTTTTTTCTTTCCAATTATACCAAATTTGATATCTTATAATTCAAATGTGAAAGAAAAGAAGAAATATTTTGTACATCGGCTTTTTCAAAATTTAAAGTCAATGTTTTTGTACTGAATCGGACTCACTTACTTAGCAATAGTTGCTTTCAATTTATCGTTTTCGTTCAGGATAATCGAGTTCTGGTCTTCTGTATTCAAAAGCTAGAAGGGAGAAAAAAAAAATCAAACACATTCAGTGACGGCGGCGGATACAAGAAGGAAATTTTTTGCGTTGATTCACACTAACAAAATATAAAAATAGGAAACTGTGGCAGAGATGGTGTGGCTCTTCACTTGTGGTGGAGATAGCTGTGGCGGAGTGAAGTGAAGAACCATCTCTGCCACAGTTTGTTATTTTTATATTTTGTTAGTGTGAATCAACGCATAATAAATCTCTCTCGGTGCCATAGCCACCGGGGGCCTCCTTAGATACTAAATGCCTCCTAACATTTATTTCTTGTCTACTTACTTACCTACTATAGCTCTTTAGTTACTGATGTGTTAGGCAGACATTTCGATAATCGTTTTAAAACATCACCCGAACTTCAAAGAATATAAAATAGATGCCAGATGAAAACTTTATGACAGAATGAAAACAATTACTACAATAACCTCGTATTTCAGCTTTGAATTATCGTCAATCAGCTTCCTGTTCTTGATCTCAAGTTCTTCAAGTCGTAATTGGAAGTCACTGTGGTCCCTACAAAAATGAAATATACAAAAAATGACATCAATTTTTAGTGAAACTGAAACCAAATTTTAATTATCGAATTCGTTAAAATCGCTTTTTTAAAAACATTTTGATTGTTACCGTTACGCGCTTGGAAATATTTAAAAAAGAATTTGATGTGATATTAATAGATAGGAAAGTTAATAAGAGACGTTACCATGACAATTCAGATGTTTCAAAGCTGTCATTGCTGTAGGTACTCGGAACTAAAATAAATTTTCCATGTTAATAATAACGATCATATGCAGAGAAAAAGGGAGCAATAGACTAACTTTGGTTTCAATAAAAACCTATGAACCCTACTTGTTACAAGTAGAATGTTTCGTTTCAGGCGGAAATTCAGTAGTGTATGACTGGGCCATTTTCTTGGTGAATATTTAGACGGAAACTCCAAAAAGTCCGGAAAGACCAATGCTGAATTTTAACGATGCTTCAAACTCATAGTTTATTCGGAATTAGAAGAAAATGAATTTTCACAAGAAAGTGCGTGAAGCATGGGAGATCCCGTGAGATCGGCAATCGAAAATCTTTGCTCGAAAATAATTGAAAGAACTTTGACTTTAGACGGTTGATCTTTTTCCAACTTTAATACACGAAAACATTCACCCCGCTCGAGGTTGAAATATTTATGTATAAAATATATATTAACGAAGAATAAGAACACTTAGATGAGAGAAAAAAGCAATGAAAATTCTTACAACTTCCGTCATTGTGTTTCCTTTGATGGTTGATAGGGTAGGGTGAATCAATGATTGAGCTCTAAGGAGAGAAAAAATGTATTGGGAAAGGTTAGGTAAGTAAGGCAAAGTTTGACATAAAAGGAAATACTCTATTGGAGGTATCTTTTTTATAACTTTTGCAAAGAAATTTCTATTGTTCTACTGTTCTTTTTTAAGGGGGAGGGGCTTCCAACCCCGCTGCTCACTACTAAGAGACCCGTGAGTTAGCCGTGGTTAGTTTTGTACTATCCCATACGAACTTTCAAGAATATAATTTCATACCTTATCCAATAATTGTTTGATGGGTGAATTAGAAACTGAATTTCCCATCGATCCAGTAGTGTTTGTGCTATGGAAGAAAAATAAATTGAATTCATCGTACTCTAAACAATGATGAGTGAATCTGGTTCGAAACCATGTCGTCCCTTATGGTCAGTGAGGTCAGTGAGGGAGAGTGAAAGAGAATGTTTTCTGTTTATCAAATTCCATATCTACGAAAATAATTAATTTCAGATTTTTCAAAATAAATATAGCGAACGCGCACACCCCAGTGGACCAAAGTAACACTGCTCCGCAAATACCTTTTACCAAAGTAACACTCCTCCACAGATACCTTTTACCAAAGTAACACTCCTCCGCAGATACTATTTACAGGAACACTCCTCCGCAGATACTTTTTACCAAAGTAAGAGGGATGGGGGGGGGTAAGAATTTGAGGACCAAGGATATCCAGGGGGGTTGGTGTTAAGATAAATCGACATCTTCAACAGTGGGAATATGGATTTCTTTCAAGAAAAGCCCATTGCATGGAGACTTTGTGGGAATTGTGGCACTCACCAGTGGTTAACATATTCAATCCAGCGTTTGAGACCAGCTTCACAAGTTACCCAATCAACCATCGGATCAAATCCTTCATCATCCAACATTGGTGTCAAATCATCCAAAAAATTCAAAATCTAAAACATTGTAAAAAGCACTATACGGCGAAACAAGCTTGTCCTGGGATGTGTATAAAAAGCACTATATAATGTGTTTAAGTTTCGATGTGAAAGGTCACTAGATGTAACTTGTAACTCGTTGAAAACTGTATAAAAGTGAGGTTACGTTAAGCGAGATAAATCAGAGGATAACGGTAAGATGTGGACGAGAATGTTCAAACAGCCAATCGAGCGCCCTAGATTTCGGGGGACAACGGTCGCGGTTCGCTATCTATCTCGCTTAACATAACCTCGTCAAAGATGCTTAATGTGATGGTGAAGTGAAGTCTTGACACCGGCCGACCTCCACTCAGCCGATCGTAGCACTCGTCTTTATTTTATGGTGGAAATTAGAAATTAGAAAAAGTTATATCATCGAAAAAAGGCGAGCGGAATGAAGAAAAGTTTTCAACTGTTCTACTGTTCTATTGAAGTCTTGTAACGTCACATTTTTAACTAATCGAATGGTTTTATTTAGTTGTTAGCCAATAAGAAGCAAGCGCTACGCTCGCTGATCGGGTTTAAAGTTAACTAATTCAAATAAGGACGTGTGTATCTATATCATCAAATGACGATTATCATGTTTAAGACGATTACAGCTGCTTTAAAAAAGAAGGCTTTCAGTTTGATGATTAGTAGTGCCTTTTGAGATTTCTTCTTTCTAGAGTGTCTTACCTCGGTACCCGTTGCTTTTTCTTTCAAAAATGAGATGAAACGAGAGACGTGAACCAGACCCGTCTTTTGATCATCACAAGCAAGAAAGACATTATTCAGTACCGAAGCAACTTCGGGCGTCAAACCATTTTCACAGAGAAAACCATCCATTGTAGCCAAGCATACATTGAATCTCTATCCGTCCATCCAATCAACTTTTTGAGAACTTTTTTTTGCAATCTCTCTAAAGATATTTTGTGAAATATTTATTAATGAAAATTGAAACGTGTATAATTCGAGCATATCAAATGACACAAGGATAGTTAATTTACACTTTTATTGAAATATAAAAACGTATACAATCCATTTCATACCAATCACTTTCTTGTATCATACATGTTACTTAAATTAGCCCATTTTTTTATTGGAAGTAAATTGGCTAACTTGTTGCCCGTGGCTACTCAAAAAGCTCACATTTTTATTGAGTCTCTTAAAAAATTTACAAGTTAGAATAAAAAACTATTAATAAGCCGTAACATGTGTGTGTACGAGTTTAGCAAAGAAGATTAAACTGAAAAAATAATGATAAATATCCTTCTGGTTGGGATAAAAATATATTCTGAAAAGGAATGAAACAATCAGTCATGCCAATAAAAGTAGTGTTAACATGATGACTAACCGTTGTTTTTCCTCTTTGAGAAAAACAGAAGTGAAATAACATTTTTAGCGATTTAGCAAGAATTTGATAGGATCTTTCGAAAATGAAATCTTTTATTATATTTTACTGTAACTGGTTTTAGAGCCTAGGTTAAACAGCTAGTTGAACCATCGGCAACATCTTGCTTTAGACAACCGCTCTTTAACAAAGGGTAGAAATGTTAGACTAGGAACAAAGACAATGGTTGAAAAGTCTTTCTGAAACGAATAGACCGATGATGGTATTTCTAATCTAATTGTTAGCTCAGTAGGTAGAGCACTAACCTCTCAATCGAAAAGTTGTAGGTTCGATTCCGGTCAGCGTCAACTCAACGAATGAGTCGCAAAAAACAGATAAACTAAATTGTGTAGTAAGCCATTGGAAGCTGACGATAGGTGGGATGACCCACCTCAGTCTTAATCCACCCAGTAGTCTAGCGCTAGTGAAAGAGGGATAGACTTCTCCGTTACGGCTGGTACCGACAGAAGGCCTCTTACTTAATAATGCGTCAAATGAAGAAAAAAATATGTTTTTTCTCCACTTACCAGTCTAGCCTCATAAAGAGAGAACTTAATTCGCCAGGAATTCATAATTACACATTACCAATGAGTATTTAGGTGAGATTAGCCTTTAATCAAAATCACACAAAAGCAACTGACACATGGCTAGCACACCAAACAAGCGCTTGAATAAAAGTAGTGTACATATGATATAAAAGTGATACATATCTTTTTCAAACGGCAGAGATTGTTTTTAATTAAACTGTCCCAAACAACAGTAAAGAGAGAAGAAGTTTTCAAGATAACAATAAATTCATATTATCAAAAGCTGAAAAATGAATTTTTTATTGGAAAAGATAAAGACGATGGAAATTACAATCAAAAAATAAAATCAAGAAATATCATTTTCAGTTATTTCAAAAAAAAAACAATTACTTTAAAATGTATAACTTATTGTTCTTTACCCCCTTATACACCCTAAAAAAAAGTGAATAAATTTCTGCGACAAATTTTCCAATGAGAATATGTTATGTAAAAACAACGATCAAAGAAGGAACAAAGTAAAATTAATAAGCGAGCGCGTGGCAAACCTGGAATTCTTTGTACCATGTAAGGGCAGGACAAAATATCGGCAAAAACACATTGCAGCAAAAGCATCGATTTTTTATGACAGATATTAATGTAGGGTTAAGCTAGACAAATGAAAATATTATAAACGCAATCTTAAAGCAAATAACAATAATGAATGTGTGAATTGATAATAAATCCATTAAAACCAATTCGAACTTGTTTGAAGTCATGTTTAAAGTTTGTTTTGTTGAAAGTTGATATTACAGTATAATTATCAAAACTTTCAAAAGAAACAAACCTATATGTAGAAGCTAAATCAATCAAATTAAAACCAGTTTTTAAGCAGCAAAAAACTTCTAGAAAAACTGCAACCTAATCAACTAAGTAATTTTTCAGTTTTGAATGTCAAAATTGAAAAAAAGAAGATCATCTTCATGCAAAAAGTAAACAAAGAATAAGTGCTGTTTACAAACCTGTTTAACACACTTCGAGCCTCTTTAAAAAGTACATTGCAGAGTCTTGTATGCTTTTTGTTACAATTCCAAAATTTCCATGTCCCAGTGAAGTGAAGAGTTGAGAAAAGAGCTACTTTGGTTTTTACAGGTCGAGATAAGAGAAACCTTTACAGAGAAACTTTAGGCTTTTTAAAGCTGAAAAAAAATGCATCTTTTAATCTTCCCGCTTATCAGATAAGACATGCATATTTAATGAGGGTTTTTCTTTGTGTAAATAATAACAGTGTATAGACTGAAAAAACCCAGATTAGAATGGCCTTTTGATGATATTATTTAATATATTGATAATAAGACAAGGCTTAATTGATAACCAGGTTATCAATCTTTCGACTTCCTCAACAAAATTTCTTTGAAGAGAAAAGTGTTTTGGACTTAATAATTCATAGCCCTGTTTTTTAATTTTTCAAAATTCACACAGCAGTTGGTTTATAGAAACCTTTTTTTGCAAATCTTAAGAGTTAAATTGAAGTTAAACAAATTCCGAAAATAAATCTGAAAATCCTTAAAGAAATATATGAAGCAGCTTACAAAATCAAAATACTCAATTCAAATGGTCTCTTTCTTTTTTATTCAATCAATATTCCAAGTACATATGGCCAATAAATTATCTACTTTATGACGTCATCTTTTTAACACCTTCCTATTTTTAGATAAAGGTTCTAATATTTTTCTGAATAAGCATGAAAAATGCTTTCCAACAGTGTGTAGCATGATATACTTTGGACCAAAAAATATTCCATTCTGTGATCCTGGTCTGTAAAATCTGAATCTGAGATTTAAATCCCTCTTTGACCCTTAACTACCACTGTACAAAGCTTTATGCTTTTATCGCAATGCACAATTTTTACACCATTTGTATCATCAGAAAAAAGACCTTTTTGTAGGAGGTTAGGAACACCAAACTGTATGGCGCACATGGCTGCCCATTGTACTTTTTTTAAATATTCAAATGTTTTTCATTTGATAAACATATCGACAAGCCCAGCCTTTAAATCTTCATATGCTTATGAGAAAACATGCACTGTACAGTTACACTAAAATTCCTCTCCTTGATGAGTATTCGAAGATTGTGGTCACCTCTAACATTGAAGTTTGAAAATTACAAAGGCGCACAGGCACAGATTCACCAATAAATACTTTCATTTAAAAACAAAAACAAAAATAATTATCTCACTACAAGTGATATGAGCTTAAACTAAAACTGCCTCATTTATGAATTTTCATGACATGTGAAAACAAAATACATTATTAAAAGAAAGTTCCACCCTTTTTATTTTGCATAATCATAAGAATAATTCACCCTCAACGCAAAAAGACTATGCTTATAAAAAGATGTGTACAATATATTTGAGTCACCTCTTACTTTCGCGAATGGACCATTTAACTATTTTTTTGCGACAATTAACTTTCATGAAAGGCCCGTTTCACTGGTTTTCCAGAGAATTAATTTTCGCGAAAATGGCAATTTGAAAATCTTTTTTCAATGATTAGGACACTTTTTATGGCTCTCCATTTTTAGATAGGATCCCGTCTAATTCAAATCTTTTTAAAACTGTTTCGAAAGTAGACGGGTCACATTGGATTGATTTTTCTTCAACATCTTAAAGAAAATGCTCTGATTAGCCGAAATTCCTATTGCTTTTATACGCGAGTTGAAATTTTAATTTCTCAACTGTCATTTTGGTGCAGAATTCAAACTACCATAATGATTTTTTCTAATAAGAGCTTTGTAAAAAGAGAAAAAGTTAGTATGGGCCCAGACTACTCCATCTTTAGAAACGTATGATTTCTGAAGTAAAAAGCTTCCAAATTTCTCCAAAATAATGTTTTTGATTTTTTTTTGGGGAAAAATGACATATTTTTGCGGGAATTAACTTCGCGAACGACTCAAACCACATTTTTTGCAGGAATTTACTTTCGTGTTTTGCTGAAAAATCTTCCTTTCTTCCTTTTAACGTAGAAGCAAAAAGGTCAAAACAGCCCTGGATATTAATTTTATATCCATACTTTTCCAAGGGGTGTTTTAATGGAAATTTCAAATGGGTGATGGAAAATATTTGGAAAATTTCTAGGTGGTTAAAATTGAGGTATCTTTCCAGGGTGTTAGACAATTAACAATATCAACGAATCAATCAAAGTCAATAGAATTCAATCGAAAGATTGAAATTTGATTGACATTGCAATCAAACACCATTTGGTTTTGATTTAATCAATTGCGTTCAATGGGCTATTTCATTTTAAAACCATCAGTAAGAGATCCATCCATCCTCTTAAGATTGTTAACATAAAAAAGACATCAATTTAAAATATATGAGATTGCTGAAAATCAGGTTTATAAAACAATGTTGCAACATGAAAACAATTAAAACAATCGTATTTATTTCGATGTGAAACATTCACAAATTCTAATGGTGTGAAAGCAATTATCTTTATAAAGACCAATGGTAGTACGAAAGGAAAACAAAAAATTTTAATTGAATCTATTACCCAGATGGAAGTCGCGTAAATTCTCTACAATTGTAACTTTAGTTTTATTGATGTCGCCCTGGATATTTTCATGCAGTTGGAGCAACTTCATAAAAAATAGCATTCAATTTATTTGCCACATCCTCTTTTCATGAAGGAGAGCTCTTAAAAGCCTTCTTTTATACCAAGTGGTCTAGCGTGTACTATACAGTCCCCAAAAACTTCTTTGTAAGGGTTATTGGCCAAAATTGGCTGCAAAAATTTCTTTCTTAAAAATTGGGTTCCGTCAAATTTAAGGGTATCTAGATGCCATGGCGTTCTAAATCTACAGGCCTAACAAGCGTGTAACGATGTCACTTAGGTGGAGGCCTAAGTAGTGAAGTCATTGCATTGAAGTGGATATAAAAATAGACGACAGAGGAGATCAGATGGCCAAATTGTGGGTTTTTAGGGCAAGTAATAGAAACTAAAGCGCAATAAATTGGTTTTGTAAAATTTTGCCGTAGTGTTCGAAAGATGATTGATTAATAGATGAGCGGAATAGGAAAATATGATAAGGTTTCCGTTACAACTAAAATCAATTCTTGAATAATTTTTTTTACAACTCATTTCAAAATATATGAATTAGACGACCACAAAATAAATAAACTTTCTTCTACATAAAGATTATAAAAAGATATAAAAAACGATAAAATATCATAATACGTCGAAGTAGCTAAGTATCGAATAACGTTGAATAAAAAGTTCATGGCGGACTGATTTTTTTTATCTCGATACACTATATATACAGTGAGCCAAAATTTGATACACATTCAGAACAAATAGAGACCAGGTAGTTTCTCACAAGTAATTACAGAAAGACAAATTTGAACAAAGAACACTAAGAACCCTAAAAACACATTTATAGCTTAGATATAACTTTAAAACTTTTTGGGATGTCTTTTTTCTTGACCTTGGTGTCGATAACTTGCAATGATTGTTCAAGTATATATTAGCCAAGGTCTCAGTGTTTTTTTTTGTACATTTAAAATTGTATGCAATTGAAACGGTCTTAAACAAATCAGCCAACGAACGTCTACAAACAAAGACTTTAACACGTCCAAACATTATAAAACAAAACACAGCCCATAGAAACGAGGAATCAGATGGAATCTTGAGTCCGCCACGATCAATATCCGCTTGAAACGATCCGTATTGTTGACAATAAAAAGTTGTTGTTTCGAATAATTCATCGTCGGATAAGACTTCGTTTCGGAAAACGTAACCAGCGATATAAACCGAAGACATCGTCGTTTCCTTATCAATTTTGTCTTCGAGGGTTTCCAGCTATCTAAACGTTTCGGACCATTCGTCTGTCATGTTCAAACAGCAACGTTCACATTTATGCCCTGGTTCAGCAGGAAGTACATCAAAATCAGTATTGAATTTTAACAATAGTTTCGCTTTGTTGATGGAAAGCTTTTAAAGAACTTGTTTTACGGTAATGAAACAAGTGCCTGAAATAAAGTTGAAATAGGTATGTTATTTAAAATCTCTCATCGAAGTTTAATTATACCCTTCATTATTATGTGACTATAACACAAGAAATCTAAGAATAAAATTAGGTTGACTTGTTCTTTGAGTGAGGTGTAGGTTCTTTGTTTGCAAGGTATCGGATTTCTTCTTCTAGGATCGACCAGCTGGTTATTCGTGTTATTCGGTGTTTGGACAAGGTTGAAATCGTACATTCGATACCGGTGAAAGATGGTTGGAAGAATAAATCACGAGAAATCTTGATGGTGAAGGATGGAATACCGGAGATGAAGGAAGTGATTGAATCCAGAGAGCGTCACATGATTTAAAAGATATAATATCGGCACTTATGCCGTCTATTGTGTTTAAGTTCGTCATTTATTAAGGCCTCAAAATCAGATGTTTTAGCATACTTCTTGAATTCATCAAGTTCGTTATCTTTTCGGGTTCGTACTTCAAAAGACGTTGACTTTGTTGGTTTTGGTTTTGGATGGGGAGTTGGAATCGAGCTGGGTGCAAAACCTTCAAACACCGAGGGAGGATCCACGGGTGCATCTTTCCTCCGTCACCTTTCTCCATAGGATAGTTCGACGGCCAATGTTTCTCGCATACCACGGGTATACTCAGCTTGTCAATGTCTGCTTTCACAATCAAAGGAATCGATTTGATCCATTTTTGTCGCTGAGAAGTGTGTTTTGCTTTATTTGGAAAACGAAATACTTTGATTTTGATCTTGATGTTGCTTAATTCATTTTGTGTGACAGAATAGTAGAATAACCTTTTATCACACACTTTCTGCCCATCCTTTCTCTACAAATCTTACTTTTCATTTGAGGTTTCTTACCTTTTGGGCGTCAACGAAGTGAAGTCGCAATGTATTCTTTGACGTCACACTGCAATGACTTCGATACTTAGGCCTCCACCTAAGTGACGTCGCTGCACGCTTGCTAGGTCTGTAGATTTGAAACGCCATGGGGACAAATGATTTTGATGTTTTGAATCATAACAGAACGGTTGATGCTGTTGAACGCGTTGCTTGCGTCTACAAGTAGAACAGCTTCTTTATCATCGTCATTGAACATCAAATTACCAGCTGCATTTTAGATGTATTTTTTAAGAATTATCTTTATCAATTTGCCAACAATTCTTCGAAAGACTTTACCGATACCAATTGGCTGGACACCGGGATTCTTGTTGAGTGCAACAAGTGTATATGAAAGAAAAGCCTCCATGTGGCGGCCGTTTTCCCTGTCGCATCTTTCTGTGCACATTATGATAGCCATTCTTGCAATGGCTATATAATAAAGAACGTTTGAACGGGTTACCGAAACATTTTGATAGAAGAAGCCGGTGCCAAATATTTGCGTCCAACTGTGAAGGACCCGAGGATCCCTTTGTATTGGCTGTCATCTTCTGGATCAATTTTCCGTCTATCGTCTGAAAGGTCATGGGATGAACGTCAATGAGTGGGCCTTGAAGGAGAAGATCGTCAAATTTTGGTTGTGCTTGTGGATGTTTTTCTTGTAAGGTGCCAATGATCTGATCATTTATCGGGACCAGGAAAGAAGTTTCAAGCCAGCGTTAACTATGCCAAGAAACATCAAATCACTGAAACGTTTGCTGACTGAAGCGACTTTCTTGGCGGTGGATTGAAGAATTCTGTTTTGAATAGCTCTACATTCCCTTGTCAGCTCATTCGAAATCTCCTTGCGTCCGTAGGATCAATCGGCGCTCTATACACTTGATATGTTCTTTGGATTTCGAATATTTAAAGGGCTTCTGAAAGCAGGATAGCTGACATGAGGAATAGCGATTGAGGGCAATACTTGCTTGGCGAGATTTGTTGTTCCACTAATTGATTAGTCTGGTTGACTGTTCTACGAAGCGTTTGCCAGAAGCTCCACTAGGAACAATGAAAATATTCTCCTTCTATTTGATTGTCTCGTCGTATGTCGTGTTTTGCGATAGATTGGAGTGTGTGAAGACCCCATACATACACATCATTGTTGGTAGCATCTTTATCTGTCGGAGTTTTCGATGACGGGCTTTCATTCGTTGGCACTGAATTTGATTTTTTCTTCGAACAGAGGATTTTCTATGCAGCGTCCCCCCCCCCCTTCTGATTTACATGCTTTTCCACATAGATCAACACTTATACTTCAGTGTTTCCTCTTGCTGGCTTGGCTGTGAAGGTGGAAGTATTTTGTTCTCGTCAGAGATAATCGCATTTTTATAGTTGCGAGGTGTTGATTTGTTGTAAAGGTTTGAATAAGACACACCTTTTTCAATTTCTTTGGTGTGCGACGGGAAAGCAATGTATTTTTCCTTCTATTTGGCTCATCAGATCTTCTCTTTTGTTTGAGCATCAATGTCGTCTTTGGAACATCCAGTCGCCATTAGTGATGTACTCTGTACCAGATTATTAACTCTCGTTTATCGTTCGTTAGTATACTCTGTGCGCATTGTCTGTTTTGCCGTAAATTTCCCGTAAAGAAGT
>JAUJPO010051227.1:0-15200 GCA_032270745.1 Tiaropsis multicirrata
GACTCCATTGATAGATGTGTCATTTTGAGTCTCGTGAGACATAATCACCTCGGTAATTGTATGAAAACGAGGCAGTCGTTGTTCGTGACGTAATTTATGAAAAGGCCTATTACAGTAGATGCGTTATTTTTCGCTCCCCATGATCTCTTCAGGTGAGTGCAGAGGCGTGTCAAATGGCACAGTCTGTGATTATTATCAGTTTTTTAAACGAATTATAGTTAATCTTTTACTTGTTCAGTTGATTTATTAGTGTTGTTGTTTTCTTTCTTTAGAATCCAATCAACTTTTTTGAAAGATTTAAAGTTTATGGCGATGTTGCTTTAGCTATAACCACAGGGAAAGGGTATGTTGCAAAACAATGTGATATGAATATCTTAAAGCTCTTTAAAAATAACACGAGTAGTTCATTTTGTTAATTGAACTCAAGTGTAATAATATACTTATATTCTAAAGATTTAGCTGATGATTGACCGAATTATGAAGGATCGTGAAAAGAGTTTTTTCTGTTGATACACTTTAACTCATGTTAAAGTGATAATTCGAAAACTCATACATTTGGAACATTATTTTCGGTCCCTTCTGATTTAAGCCTCTAGAATTGAACTCCTACAATTCGAAACCAAAATGTTTTGGCCCCCTGGGAATTCGAATTAAATGGATTTTATTCATAAATATTTTCATAACCATTCAAATTTCTATATTATGTTCTTGATAAAAGATTTAAAACCTTAATAACAAATTTTTTTAATTTCGTTTCATGTTTTATACAGAAATGTCTCAAGAGTGTCTTTTTCATCCAAAGACTCCAAAGACGGAAAAGATAGTGATGATAGTGATGATGACGTCCAACAAATTGAACCATCTCTTGTAAACACAAATGCATATGGCCAGTTGGAATTTCTAAAAGCAAGCAGAAAGACCATAGCTAAAGTATGTTTATGATATCAGTATAATTCATAGAGTGCAGTCGTCTGCTATCATGGAAATAACGTTTTTAGAAACATTGGAAACTAGGGGAATCCTTTTAGACAGTTGTTGTTACACAAATCTTCTTAAGCGAGTCAAAAATCTTAACTAGGTGACCATCCAAACCTTATTAAAATAGACAATGATCTGCCTCAAATATCGGGAGTTTTATCCAGTAGATGTTTACAGTTTGAAGGTTATTGTTTCAGGGTCAAAGAAGAAAAAATCTCTTGTTGCTGTCTCCCGAGGGTATGGAGCTGCCAAATTGAGCCCATTGAAGTTTTCCGTAGTAAAGTTTTTTAAACGAGTTTGAAGAACGAAGCATCAAGACAAAAATTATTCTCTTTTATTCAAGTAATTTTTAGAGACCTTTGTACTAAAGAACGACATGGTCTCGATTTGGCAGATGAGTTTTATGTCCCATTAAACCAATTAGATCGAGAAACTTACTAAAAAGAGAAACGGGCCTTTAAAGTGAGGATTTTCAGACAGCTATGCTTGATCGGGAGCTATGGTAGTATGAATATGTGTGACTCCCACATATACCTGTCGAAGGATGATGATAACGTGTCAATAATTTCAAAAATATAAATCAAACATAATAATATTATATCTTTCAGTTTCTGAGGCTGGCAGATACAACGGACACAAACGACGTCGTGCATTTGTTTTCAAAGAAATGGGACTTGAAACTGAGTGAGCTGCAGCTATTGATATCTATTGTCGGTGGCTACGACACTCATGCCAAGTTGTCACCAGAGATACAATCATGCTTTACACAAAGTTTTAGATGGGTAATGGTAAAATTTTATAAGATTATTCAATTCCAAGTATTTAAAGTGTTCTAAAGTTTTCGCTAGAACTAAAAAGTCAGCTCAGCAGACACGTGACGTTTCTCAACGTCCACAAAACGTGTTGACGCTAAAACAACGCTCCATTCCTGCTGGGAATTCAATTTAGCTTCAATTTGGGTCATTGTCTAGTCTGTTTTTGAAAAGGAAGAACTAAAGATTTGCGAATTTAAAGTCTCTTCGAATCTTCATTTATAGATTGCAGAGACAATGAAACCTTGGATTATCACTTGTGGCATCGATTGTGGCGTTCACAAATTAGTGGGTGATATATTGCAGGGGCACAAATATAACGAAACAGTCTTGTTGGGAATTGCCAATTGGGACATCGTAAATGGTCGCGAAAGTCTTGCAATAAACGATGAAAAAGCTGCAATAAAGTATCCAATCGTACACCCAATCATTGATCAAAAGTTGAGACAAGAGAAAAGTGAAGCAAACGAAGTTCAATTGAACAAAGACCACAGTTATTTTCTTTTGGTAGACTGCCCTAAAGGACAAAAAAACAAAGGAAATGAATTCAGATCACAATTGGAAAATAAGTTGATAACAGTACAGCAAGGTTACTTTTCAGCATTTTGTGAACTTATTTTCTCAGTAATCTTTTTAGTAAAGATCGGTGTACATCATAGTGTACATTGAAAAAAAACGATCATCGCCTAGGATAATTGGCCTTCACTCGACCTTTCTCAGACATTGTTACTTTACCCCTTGGATGTCTGGACACTCATTTCCCCCAGAGCTTTGTGTATTCGCTCGGAAAACCATATCACATTTTATGAGCTGACCCATGGGACAGTAAATTAATATCCTCAACAGTGGGTGTACATTTTTTCTGGAAAAGCTCGTTACTTTTTCAACTTTGTAAACTAATTTCTCAGTAAATCTTTTTGTGAAAATGGAGACTGAGCCCTAATTGCAATAATTTACTTTAATTGATTTATTTTGTACTTAACTAAGTTACCTTCGTTCATAGTCGTAACAAGACCGCTGGTTGATCCGAATAGCTCTCCAGAAGAAAATACTAATTCAGATGAAACTTGTAAGTAAAAGTAAAAATTTGTCTTTACATCAGGGTGGAGTTTTGGAAAAAAATTAATCAGGGAAAAAGTACTGACAATGGGCAGCTTCCAGGGATAATTAGCCAAAGTTCTGTCAGAAAGTCAAGGAAACTCAGGGAAAATTATTTTTAGATCCCTGTCTGAACCCTGGTTGACAAACATTCTTCTAACAGTAGTAGTTAGAACGACATTCTTAACATACACAATTATGTGTATTTCCCCCATTGTCAAACCTGCAATACAAATAATGGTCAATGGTGGTCCAGAATCCATAGAGATTGCATCTTGGGCCCTAATAATCTTTAATTTTGAACAATCCTTTAATAGTTGGGAAATTTTTTTAACATCCAAAATATATTGTGTATTTTCCTATATAGTCAAACCTGCAATACAAATAATGGTCAATGGTGGTCCAGAGTCCATAGAGATTGCATCATTGAACTTGGAGATGAAAACCATGCCGTTGATCCTGGTGGCCGACACAGGTGGCGCGGCCGATCTCTTGTGTAAAGCGTGCCAATTGTATGATGAACATAATACCGAGGACAATGCATCTATCGGAAAGATTTTTGAAGAAGAAATAAAAAAGACTTTTCTCGATTATACAGACAAATCAAAGAAAGTATTGAAGCAATTGTTGAAATGTGCAAAGTTCAAAAGCGACGTAAGTTAAATCCTAATAAACACATGCAGAGAGAGAGAGAGAGAGGCCAATGAGTGCTTCTTTTTATTGTAAGAAAATTTGTGTTTTTAGTGTATGTAATGCTAGAATTTGGTGTAACTTTCAGGGAAGATTCAGAATAGCTTTAATGTCAAACTTTAGGTCGTTAACACAGAAACTGAAGGCTGCGTCAAAATTTTATGGGCGTTTTTTCATCACTCAGCCAGTATTTTTTATGCAAATAAGAATGATTTTCTATATATTTCAGTTTTACAATGTAGAAAACCCGGATTTCATTTGTTTCGGTTCACCAAAAAGGAAGTTTTTTCACGACATTTTAGTTTTCAAAACTCTCCCTATTTTGTCCTTTCTGGTCGCGTGCTCTACTAGCAAGACGTTTCTCAACATTAAATGTAGTATGAAAAGTTGTTCTCATTTTTTTCTCTAGATAACGATTTTTCATGCAAATGAAAATGTTTCGCTGGATCAAGTGATTCTGGAAGTTTTGCTGCATCGCCCAGAACGTAAGAATTATGATTTTTTCAACAGATCGAAGCTAAAAAAACGTTTCTTATGGATATGAATTTCGTTTATCCTTTTAGTATTAAATCATCCTCGTTCTCGTTCTTATTGTTATCTTGTTTAAAGTGCGATTGTTAATGACCGGTTAGCTCATTCGGTAAAGCTCTCCTTACAATCGAAAGGTTGTAGGTTCGATCCCGACCTTCGTCCACTCAATGAATGAGTAGCACAAAAAAGGTAAACTGAATTGTGCGATAAGTCACTGGGAGCTGACGGCAGGTGTGGCGCTCCTTCTTAGTCTAAATCCACCCAGTAGTCTAGCGCTAGAAGAGGGATAGACTCCTCCTTTGTTGTACGGCCGCTACCGACACTACGGTCTCCCCGATTAACTTACTTAACTTATTCAATTATAAAATTATTTTTTATCCCATAACAGCTGCACCGTCCAAAAGTTTCGATGGATTAAAAGTTGATCGAAAGTTCTTTCAACAACTTGAATTAGCATCAACATGGAAAAGAGCTGACGTTGCAAAAAGTAAATTGTTCAAAGGTGGTATGGGATTCACTGTCCATGTAAGAATCATTTATCTTTTGCTGTATTATTTCTTAGTAAGTAACTTTGGCTACTTCCCAGAGCCGGCACGGAACGTTGTTTTAACGTTCAAACAACGTTGTTTTAACGTCAGAACGTTATTTGGACGTTGGAACAATGTTGGAATAACGTTCTGTGTTTGCCGTTTTTTTACTCAGGGGAAGTGACCTACCTGATTTGCGGTCCTTAAGCGTAAGGTTTTCAAGGCTCTGAAAAGAAAAGTATATTTAACGGTCTTTTGACCTTATTTCTTTTTCATCTCAAAAATGTTGCATAAAGAACTGTACATCCGTTGTCCTAGGCTTTCTCAGCAACCATGACAATTCAATGTTAAAAAGAAAATATATAATTTTAGGAATAGCTTTTTGTCATTAGATTTACATCATATTTGTATACATACTTTTTTAAGCCAAAAGAATTAGAAGACTTTCTCTGCGAAGAAATGCACAAGAACAGAGTAGCGACAGTTGAGTTGTTATTGGAGAGTGGTTTCGACATCAAAGTCATTGATTATAACCAGCTTGGTTACCTTTATTTCAAGGTTTGTCCTCTTTTGTAATTTTGGACGTCAGATTTTTCACGTTTTAATAAAAGGTGCTATTAAGATGTTATTAAAAAGACATTGTATTTTTCTTTGTTATTTGGATTCATGTCTAAGAACATCAGTAAGAACACCTGTGGCTGAAATGTTTTTGAAAAATAAGCACATCCAGCCTCAACCAAAATCATGATGTTCTAATAAAAACCGTTTTATTCAATTCAATGATCCTTTCAAAATTTGTAAAAGTCCAAATTATGCAAGGGGATCTCCTCCAACCAAACTTTTTCTCATGATTCTCTCCCGGATATTTCAACCCTAGACAGTAGTTTTACCCTCAGGCAAGCGTCAATGCAATTTGACCCCTTGGACAATCCAAAATTATCCCCGGGCATCACAATTTCACGTAAGCCCAGAACACATATCCTCCACCCCTCCCTGAATAATATCGAGGTTACGTTAAGCGAGAATACTTTATGAGGATTAATTTTCGCGAGATCAAATTTCGCGAATTCGCGATTTTTTTGCCCTTTTCGCGAAAATTTGTCTCATGAAATCGCGTGGGGTCGTCGATTCGCGAAATTTAATCCACACGAAATTTTTGAAAGTCTTGACTTGCGAAATTAAATCCAAAATATTTCGCGACTGTTTTTGCTCCAAAAGGATTTTGGCGAATAGCGATCCGTGACCGTTATCCCGCAAAACCTAGGACGCTTGATTGGCTATCCGCCGTTCTTTGTGTTTTTCTTGAACACCCCATTGTTTAATTTAATTTGCCACTGTTTGATTAAAGAATGTGAGTGATATATCAATTTTAGCGATATGAAATGGAATACAAAGGACTTGTGAAGAAAGACAAAGTTTGGTTGAAGCTGTTCTTGAACGATGAAAAAGTCAAGGAGTTTCGTAATGAACTTGATCGAGACCAGGTAATCTGTTGTAACCAAATTGAATTCCAGAAAGATAATCCGTACCCCCTCCTGTTGAGAATTTTGTTATCACCAGCCCCTGGATATCCGTGCTGAAATATTTTAACCCCCCTGGATATCCTCAGTCTTGAAATTCTTACTCCCCTGAATATCCTACGATATTGGAAATTTCAAACCCCATATCCTATACCCTCCACAGTGGGTATTCGGATTTTTTCTGAAAAAGTTCATTTTGTGAACCTTCCTCCTATCTGGCTTAGTAGTGTAGTGGCCATCGTCTTACTCTTCCAAGCAAGAGATCTGAGTTCGATTCTCACTCGGTGCTACACGATTCACTTGTGAAGCGAATGTAACTTTGCCAGGGTTAATCAATGCCGTGAGGAGAATTGGGTACCATCACTCAGATATAGAGTATAGGGTAACTGTTAAGTGCTATGGTTGCTAAGTAAAATTGCTTAGTCTTTTTAGCAATTACCGGGGAATCTTGCGGGGAGACTTCACTAAGGGGGTTCTTTTTCTCCAGGTTAAACTACTGACTTCTCTGCCTAACATTTCGTGCTCTGTGAGATCTAATCAATTTTTGTCTATAAAATAAATGAATTTTCTGTTTATTTTAGATCGCTGTCGACAAAAAACGAATGAATTATTCTGTAAGTCCGCATCATTTTCTTCTTCTTATATTACCAAAGATATCGTATCACTTTCAATTCAGTATTGTTATTGGTCAATGCGATACATATATTTTGATACAAATACAGTATTGGAGCTGAAATTTTGAAAAAAGGGATTGTATAGAAAGTTTCCTGTTTATAGAAAAATGAAAACAGAAAATAGTAAGACCTCCTTGTTCTTCTGTGTTTAAATATACCCATTACCCGAATGGCATCAGATGAGTTTTACATTTTGATCCCCGGATAATAGCTGTAGAGAAGTTTTGATTTCACTCACTTGGATACCCGAAATGACCCTGGGACATCATAAATATACTTCCGGACAAGAGTCAATTTAATGTTATTGGACAACATATTCTCTACACTCTTGATTTGTTCCTCAAACAGCTTCGTCGGTAATTCTGCGCTTGTTTCCTACTTAATATGAGCTTTAATTTATATGTTTTCGCCTCATCTTTTACACAGAGAAAAGCTGGAAACACCACGGAATACATCCATTTGAAGTTGATACAAGAAGCATTGATAGATCTCTGCGGTATTGATGTTTTTCCATACGATGTGAGGAAGTCATATGCTCCTCTTGTAAGTGTTATCCTTTTTATTAATTAATTTGTTTTGTTGTCGGTTAGCTCAGTCGGTAGAGCGCTGCCCTTACAATCGGAAAGTTGTACCACCCCGTAATCTAGCGCTAGCGAAAGAGGAATGCGGAGTCTATCCTGTACGGCTGCCATCAGCACCAGGCCTCTCCGATTAACTTACTTAATTTGTCATAATATAGTAATTTCATAATTGAATTTCGACACTTTAGTGCATTTTCGGACAAATCTGAGGTTTCAATTCAAGCCAAAATCATAGTGGAAATATTTTTAAGACAATTTCTTAAGAAAATGTGGTCGTGTTGTATACCATTCAAAACCTCTTAGAATCGTTATAGAAGAAAATTGTTTTCTTTGATAATTATATGCAATTTTCTATTTTCTTTCCAAATCTGAAATCAGAAATATAAATTTGTTTATATTATTGAGATAATATTTTAAACAACTACTTTTTTGTTTACCGACCCATTATAGAGTGATAAAAGAAACATTTTTGCTTCTACTATAACGATCAATCTGAGATTGTATTGCAAACGTCGGTCCGGGGCAGAACGAAATTTATGTAAATGCACATTTGTGAAGGCAAAATTGTCGCAAATTTTGTGCTGGAGAGCATATGATTTGATGCATCAATCATATCTATTTGCGCACTATCAATAGAATTATTGATACATTCGCTGGAGTTAGGTATTCGGGATTTGGGATTCGCCAATCGGGATTCGAAAAACTTCAAATTACAAACTATTGACAATACCAATTGACTTCAAACCAAAAACAGATGACAGCTATCATGCAAAGGAACAATGCTGACTGAAAATAATTTCCAGAATGGGTGTGGTTATCCCGTGAATTAGGGAAATTCCCCAGTTAGGTATTCAAAAAATTTCGACCATGGCATGACCATATGATCTCAAACTTTAAAAAATGACTGAAATTACCCTAAACCAAAAACAGATGACAGTTAACATGTCAACCAACAGGTTTTGTCAAAATGGGTGTGGTTATTCTGTGACTTAAGGAAGTCCCCCAATTTCGGGATTCGAAAACTGTAACGTAGCAATTTAATTAGGCTCTGGCTTCTTTCTAAAAAAAATTAATCCGTTTGCTAATATCTTTATCGGATTAAACTGTGCCACTGGGCACAGAGACAGGGGTGATTTAGAGAAATGATACTGAGATGGTTTTTACCGCGTGTCTTCAATCAAGTTTCCCCTGATTTAATCAATCAATCAGCAATATCTAGCTAGGCGAGCTTTTCGACTTTTAGTCTTATTCAATCTCAACAAAGTTAATTGAGCGTTGATGCTAGTTCACTGTCATTTGATAGCAAATCAGTTATTGATTGTCTTAAAATACCCTTAAACCCTTCCGTTCCGAAGATTTACACATTTTGAGAAAAAAAATGACAACTTTTTTTACGATGTCTCGCATATATTTTGCTCAAAGTTTTTCCAATGGGAGTTGAACGAGTTGCTGTAAGTTCTAAGAAGATACAGTCGGATAAAGTTTAATCCTGAAATTCACTGCACGACGGGTAACTGGGAGTGAGAGGGTTAAAGATGATTAGAATAGAATTTTCAATAGACTAGTTCTGTGTTGCTAAGAGGCTAATATGCTAGGGGAAATTAGTACATATTTGGAGGCAATTTTCTAAAAAACTGTAAATATGTCCTAATACTTTTTCAGAATTATTGTTCCACAGTTGTTATATTTTCACAATCAAAAGAGTTTTAATTCTAATTTCGTTTCGCCCATTTATTATTTAAGGACAATAACATTGACTAAATTTGTGAAATTTTATTTTTGGTTGTTAGCCATTTTTACCGATAATTTTGACTATTTTAAGATCTGGTCTGTAAAATACTGATCTGCGTTTTGTACAAATGTGTAACCTTAATTTACCGGATGACTCAAAAAAGACTTGACTCCTTGAGACTGAAATAAATCTTGATTGAAACCAAAGTCAGTTTTTTAGAAAGAGGATAGTCTAATTACTCCTCTATTACTTAAAAAGATTGGAGTTTGTTGCATAATATTTAGGGCTCAGAGTTTTGAGTCGCCTGGTATACTTTTAACGGGAAAAGGTATCGAGCCCAAATTGCTTTTAAATTACATCCCTGTCTCAATGAGGGTGAAGTCAAAACTTTCAAAATCATTAGGTTGGTTGAAAGGGAATGTTTTTCCAGCAGGGTCAAAAAAATCTGACAGGGTCCCAAAATTCTTTGCTGTGAAAGGGTCGGTTTTCTGAGTTTTTTAGCAGTTTTTCAGTTAGGGTTAGAGCATTTAATAGGGTCCAACAATCAGAAACATTTGGCATTTGCCAAATAAAGTTTGTTCTCTGACAGACTCCATTTTGTTTTTACCTTCGGATGGAACGTCCACGTCGGCGCTTTCTACTTCATGAAATAATTGCTCTGGTTTAATGTTTGGTTTACCTATTTATTATATTTTCTTTTAGCAAAAATTAGAGCATCCATTCGGGGAGCTCTTTTTGTGGGCAGTATTTTGTAACATGCACCAAATGGCTTTGATGTTATGGCGGCGTGGTGATGAGGTGTTGGCAAGAGCTCTCATTGCCAGAAAAATATACAGAGAAATGAAAAGGGCATGTCACAAGAAGATTTCATCCGTCGATGAATCATTTCTTCAACAGTTGGAAGCAAATGAAAAGTATGTTTAAAAAATGTACCTTAAGGGAAGAAATTTTTGCGGAATTCAATTTCACCAATTTGGGTATAATTAGCGAAATGAAATTCTGCGAAACACGAAAAAATCTTTTGGAAATATTTACCCCTTAAATTTGACCTTTTTAGACAAAATTATGTGTCTGGGGGTCAAGTCCGAGAGCAATTTTGAATATCTGTGGTGTCGGATACTTGTCTCGGGGGGGGGGGGGTTAAATATAATATATAATAAAAACCAGTGAGTAATCCCGTGAAATCCCGTTTATATCCTCCATCCCTTCCATAATAATTTAAGTTTTCCTTTTTTAAGCGAATTTAGTGACCTGGCATTTGGTATTTTAAAGAATTGTGATCTTTCGGACAAAGAAGCCACAAAAGAATTGCTATTCAAACCGGTGTACGACAAAAGTGATTTAACATGTTGGAAGCTTGCTATTTCTTCCGACTTTCAAGAATTCATTGCACACCCGGTGTGTCAAAGTATTGTTATGGAGAGGTGGTGTGGCGAGATTCAACTGCAAGGATCCTATCTTTCTTATTGGGTAAATATGATATACTAGCTGCTTGCGCAAATGTTGCAAGCTGCAAATTCTTTGTACTGATGTCGCTGTAGTGAATGTATTCCTTTCCATATATGCAAAACAAAAAAAATGCAATAAATACACAACAAAACTATAATCCATTATGGCACGCTAACTTCTAGGGTCTACTGTAGTCGGCCACGACGTCAAATTAAGCCATAAAGAATCACTATACATGTCTCTTTCGACCAATAGCGTTACAACACTGTTAAAAAAGTCCCGCGTTCTGGTTGATGAGTGGAGAACTGCTGTTAGTTCAGATACCTTATAGATTTTGGACGTAAAAATTATTTGAATTTACATTGTGTTTGAACAACAAAATGAATTTTAGTTCCGCTCCATTCTTTAGGTGGTTGGTGCTGTTTTCTTCACTCCCTTGATATTCAAACTACCATATGATACAGAAAGAAACACCAAGAAATGTTCCGACGATGAGCTGTGTAGTCCAAACAAAGAGAGGTAACACTGAAACTAACATTATTTTTTTACCACTGTTACCCTGTATTAACTTCTGAATAACAAATCCCATAACTGTATTCTATAGAGGTCCGAAATACTCGATTAAGAGTTTGGAATTAAGCATTATGACATAATTTTAAACCAATTTAAATGATTTCAGGTTTTTAACTCAAAAAGCTCGAAATGTTATTTGCACAATTTGCTCGATAGTTATTAACTCGAGTCGAGTAAAAACCAAATTTAAAGTTTTTCGAGTCATTAACTCGAAAAATTATGTCATAATGCTTAACTCAAAATTTTAACTCGAATTTATACAGGACCTCTATCCTATTCTTCGCCACGGAAAAAAAGTCATGTGACATATTTTTTAACCGATAAGATTTAATAATTTCGAGGGTAAAACAAACACTATGATGGTTTAACTCACTAAAAGATTTTGTTTACTGAAAACTCATAATTAATCTTTAGTAAGTGTTCTGTTTTACCCCAGTTCTGAAGTCATGCCGTGGCGAAGAATATCTATCACGCAAAAAAGTCAGTCCTCCATAAAATATATTCTCTCCTATTCATATTTACTTCAGCGGTCTTTTACAACGCATACATTCCAGCATTTATCATTCAAGAATTTCCATGTTTTATCGGGCGCCAATCACCAAATTCTTTACCAACCTAGTAAGTCATTCATTCATCTAGCGTTCTTTTTACGTTCATATTATGTGACATTCTTTTGACGTTGGGAGACGTTGTTTGGACGTCAAAATGACGTTCTGTGTTTTATCGGGCGCCAATCACCAAATTCTTTACCAACCTTGTAAGTCATTCATTCATCTAGCGTTCTTTTTACGTTCATATTATGTGACATTTTTTTGACGTTGGGAGACGTCCATGTGACATTTTTTGACGTTCGTTGAAAGACGTTGTTTTGACGTTTATGTAACATTCTTTGACGTTGAAAGACGTTGTTTTGACGTCCATATGACATTTTTTGACGTTGAAAGACGTTGTTTTGACGTCCATGTGACATTTTTTGACGTTGGGAGACGTCGCTTTGACGTTCATGTGACATTTTTTGACGTTGAAAGACGTTGTTTTGGCGTCCATGTGACATTTTTTGACGTTGGGAGACGTCGTTTTGACCATGTGACATTTTTGACGTTGTTTTGACGTTCATTTTACATTTTTTGACGTTGAAAGACGTTGTTTTGACTTCCATGTTACATTTTTGACAGTTGGGAGACGTTGTTTTGACGTCTAGTGACGTTCTGTGCTTACTTGGCTGCTTTTTCATCTTCAAAAGCTTTTTGGACCTACCCGGAGGTCCTATAAATTAACCTTTGTCCGTTCGTTAGTTCGTTAGTTACCAGCTTTTCTCGAGATTGGTTCATTAGTTTTTTCTGATTTTTTGCACAAATGCGGTTATCTGGATACCCTAAATTATGACGGAACCTGATTCTTGAGAACAAAATTTTTGCAGCCGATTTTGACCAAACGAAAGTTTTGGGTCTGAACGTTATACTTATTTGGACGTTGAAACGCTATTGAAATAACGTTGCAGGGATAGGGTCGGATACAGGAGGAAGGCTTATTCACGGAGAGTAATAAGTTTCCATATAAGGTGATATGATAATTAGAGCACTCTCCTCCAAATGTTATAGCCTACCTCTGTATCCGACCCTGCGCTGTGTGTCTGCTGGGTTCGTTTCACACAACTTTATTCAGATCAAAGTATCATAGATTTATACATGCGGCAATTCTCGGTATATACGAGGGCTCATTACATTGTATTATTTTCGAATAATCTTCAAATTAATTTTGGATACCATTTTGAATTTTTCTTCTTACGCATTCGTTTATATAAACTTAATTCAAAACGCACCAAATCAGTAAAGAAGATTGAATAAAGACAAAGTTATTTTATTTCAAGCAAAAGTTTTTCGGTATAAAAACCATCTTCAGTGCTAAATGATGTTAAGATTTAAATTTAAAAAAATTACAGTATTTTATGTTTATGTTTAAAAAGGGGCAATTAAAAAAGGTAATTTCGCACCAATTACAGGGTGATTCATAAAAAAGGCACCCCTAGCTTGTTTGACGAAACTTAAAATTTACTTTATATCTAATAAAAATAACTTGCTAAACGAAATTTTGAAATTGAGCCTGGCAACTCGATGCTTCTGTTGCTATTGTTTTAGTCTGAATGTTTATGCATTGTAACAACTTGTTTTTTAGCAATGTAGGGGAATCTTTTCTGCAATCACTTCATTCAAAGTTTATGGGAATTATCATCTTAAACATGCGGCATCGCGTTCAATTAAAAATTAAAAATTCAACTTTTTCATTTTCGACGTCAAAAGAAAAATCTTTTGTTCGCTTCTAAAACTCGTACTTTTTTATCAATATTTTCATAAATTCAAAAGGAATTAACTTCAAATTTGGCACGTATGTTGCAAATATATTAGGGAAACAGCTTTAAAAAGTTTTATTGCGATTAGATAAGTAAATTTCAAGTTACGTAAAAAAAGCTAGGGGCGCCTTTTTTTATGAATCACCCTGTAGTATTGCCTTGTTTAATAAATGTTTATTTTGTCACCAATATCTTTTTTAGATTTCGTTCTTATTGTTCTTGGGACTCTTTATATTCGTACTTCAAAGTAAGTTTAAAGAGAATCCGTTAATCGCTGAATGGGTGTTGGTTGCTTATGTCGTTTCCTTGACAACAGAAGAATTACGTCAGGTATAACTCATCAAATCATTCGTTTCCAGAAAAAATCCATATTCCCTCCACTGTTGAGGGTGTCGATTTTTCTTAACACCAACCCCCCTGGATATCCGTGCCGAAAATTTCGAACCCCCTGGATATCCTTGGTTCTCAAATTCTTACCCCCCTGAATATCCTAGGATATTGAAAATTTCAAACCCCCCTGGATCCTATATCCTCAACGGGGGGGGGGGGGGGGATATGGATTTTTTCTGGAAAATCCCAATATTCATAACTCACTAGGACCTCCTTACATTCAGCCTCTCCAACATCTCCACTTTTCAGTGGAGAATCTACAACAGCAGGTATGTTAAACTTAATCTCAGATTGCATCTGATTCAACCGAGTCTTCAACCTTGTTCTCACAGTCTCAGCATCAGATTCTTATATTAAATCTGATGCTGAATCTGAAACAATATCTATAATCAGATGCTGACTTGCTTTTCAAGTATCTTAAAAATGATCTCAGCTTGCGTCTGATTTAATCAGTGGACCGGTGGGTTTTGACCTAAAACGGCCGAAAAAAGGATCTTTTGAGATTTCCTGGAGCTTTAGTTTTCCAGATTTTTAGTATAAGACTATAGTCGACTAGGGGTTGTTCATGGTCTTAAGGGTTGGTTTCATTTGATTGCAAGGTAGGTTCATCAAGTGTCGCTTGTCTGCGCACGAGCCTCAAACTGCTCATATATAAAGAAACTTACATTCGAACAATACCACCCTGGTGTAAAAAAGAAACCAGGCAGAAACCACAAAATCGACATATCGGCAAGTTATGCTAGATGCTAAGCTACATAGACTTAGTGAGTCAGAAGCATTTGCACTGTAATGATGAACAGGAAATCATGGCGTCCAAAGGGCGTCAACAGTAGAATTTAATTTATTTAATTCATCAATTTCGTTTGTCCGGCAACAAACGGATGGTGGAGATTGGACGCGTTTTGTATTTGATATTGAGGTTGCTGGATTTTTTTTCAGTCAACAAAAAACTTGGTACATGTGTTGTCATGATTAAACAAATGGCAAAGCCCGTTTGCTGCGTCTTTTGTTTGTCCATTCTTTATTATTTTTTAAGCTAGACGAAACAGAAAATAATTTTCACGAATGGCTCAAAATTGCATATTTCGCGGGAATTAACTTAACTGAAATGAAGACGTTCAGCATATTTTGCGGCATTTTACTTTCGTGATTTTTCTGAAAGATTGCAAACCCACGAAAGTTTCTTCCTTTTAAACACTTTAAAGTATTATCGTCGACCCAAAAAAATATGAGCGTTTTGATTGGTCGAGAGCATCGACATATATGCGATATTTAATATTTCACATGTGTGAAAT